>OX638131.1:62476499-62611499 GCA_951804985.1 Dryomyza anilis
TTATATATTTATAATATTTATATATTTATATATTTATATATTTATATATTTATATATTTATATATTTATATATTTATATATTTATATATTTATATATTATATATTTTATATATTTATATATTTATATATTTATATATTTATATATTTATATATTTATATATTTATATATTTATATATTTATATATTTATATATTATATATTTATATATTTATATATTTATATATTTATATATATTTATATATTATATATTTATATATTTATATTTATATATTTATATATTTATATATTTATATATTTATATATTTATATATTTATATATTTATATATTATATATTTATATATTTATATATTTATATATTTATATATTTATATATTTATATATTTATATATTTATATTTATATATTTTATATTTATATATATTTATATATTTATATATTTATATATTTATATATTTATATATTTATATATTTATATATTTATATTATTTATATATTTATATATTTTATATATTTATATATTTATATATTTATATATTTATATATTTATATATTTATATATTTATATATTTATATATTTATATATTTATATATTTATATATTTATATATTTATATATTTATATATTTATATATTTATATATTTATATATTTATATATTTATATATTTATATATTTATATATTTATATATTATATATTTATATATTTATATATTTATATATTATATATTTATATATTATATATTTATATATTTATATATTTATATATTTATATATTTATATATTTATATATTTATATATTTATATATTATATATTATATATATTATAATAATTTATATATTTATATATTTATATATTTATATATTTATATATTTATATATTTATATATTTATATATTTATATATTTATATATTTATATATTTATATATTTATATATTTATATATTTATATATTTATATATTTATATATTTATATATTTATATATTTATATATTTATATATTTATATATTTATATATTTATATATTTATATATTTATATATTTATATATTTATATATTTATATATTTATATATTTATATATTTATATATTTATATATTTATATATTTATATATTTATATATTTATATATTTATATATTTATATATTTATATATTTATATATTTATATATTTATATATTTATATATTTATATATTTATATATTTATATATTTATATATTTATATATTTATATATTTATATATTTATATATTTATATATTTATATATTTATATATTTATATATTTATATATTTATATATTTATATATTTATATATTTATATATTTATATATTTATATATTTATATATTTATATATTTATATATTTATATATTTATATATTTATATATTTATATATTTATATATTTATATATTTATATATTTATATATTTATATATTTATATATTTATATATTTATATATTTATATATTTATATATTTATATATTTATATATTTATATATTTATATATTTATATATTTATATATTTATATATTTATATATTTATATATTTATATATTTATATATTTATATATTTATATATTTATATATTTATATATTTATATATTTATATATTTATATATTTATATATTTATATATTTATATATTTATATATTTATATATTTATATATTTATATATTTATATATTTATATATTTATATATTTATATATTTATATATTTATATATTTATATATTTATATATTTATATATTTATATATTTATATATTTATATATTTATATATTTATATATTTATATATTTATATATTTATATATTTATATATTTATATATTTATATATTTATATATTTATATATTTATATATTTATATATTTATATATTTATATATTTATATATTTATATATTTATATATTTATATATTTATATATTTATATATTTATATATTTATATATTTATATATTTATATATTTATATATTTATATATTTATATATTTATATATTTATATATTTATATATTTATATATTTATATATTTATATATTTATATATTTATATATTTATATATTTATATATTTATATATTTATATATTTATATATTTATATATTTATATATTTATATATTTATATATTTATATATTTATATATTTATATATTTATATATTTATATATTTATATATTTATATATTTATATATTTATATATTTATATATTTATATATTTATATATTTATATATTTATATATTTATATATTTATATATTTATATATTTATATATTTATATATTTATATATTTATATATTTATATATTTATATATTTATATATTTATATATTTATATATTTATATATTTATATATTTATATATTTATATATTTATATATTTATATATTTATATATTTATATATTTATATATTTATATATTTATATATTTATATATTTATATATTTATATATTTATATATTTATATATTTATATATTTATATATTTATATATTTATATATTTATATATTTATATATTTATATATTTATATATTTATATATTTATATATTTATATATTTATATATTTATATATTTATATATTTATATATTTATATATTTATATATTTATATATTTATATATTTATATATTTATATATTTATATATTTATATATTTATATATTTATATATTTATATATTTATATATTTATATATTTATATATTTATATATTTATATATTTATATATTTATATATTTATATATTTATATATTTATATATTTATATATTTATATATTTATATATTTATATATTTATATATTTATATATTTATATATTTATATATTTATATATTTATATATTTATATATTTATATATTTATATATTTATATATTTATATATTTATATATTTATATATTTATATATTTATATATTTATATATTTATATATTTATATATTTATATATTTATATATTTATATATTTATATATTTATATATTTATATATTTATATATTTATATATTTATATATTTATATATTTATATATTTATATATTTATATATTTATATATTTATATATTTATATATTTATATATTTATATATTTATATATTTATATATTTATATATTTATATATTTATATATTTATATATTTATATATTTATATATTTATATATTTATATATTTATATATTTATATATTTATATATTTATATATTTATATATTTATATATTTATATATTTATATATTTATATATTTATATATTTATATATTTATATATTTATATATTTATATATTTATATATTTATATATTTATATATTTATATATTTATATATTTATATATTTATATATTTATATATTTATATATTTATATATTTATATATTTATATATTTATATATTTATATATTTATATATTTATATATTTATATATTTATATATTTATATATTTATATATTTATATATTTATATATTTATATATTTATATATTTATATATTTATATATTTATATATTTATATATTTATATATTTATATATTTATATATTTATATATTTATATATTTATATATTTATATATTTATATATTTATATATTTATATATTTATATATTTATATATTTATATATTTATATATTTATATATTTATATATTTATATATTTATATATTTATATATTTATATATTTATATATTTATATATTTATATATTTATATATTTATATATTTATATATTTATATATTTATATATTTATATATTTATATATTTATATATTTATATATTTATATATTTATATATTTATATATTTATATATTTATATATTTATATATTTATATATTTATATATTTATATATTTATATATTTATATATTTATATATTTATATATTTATATATTTATATATTTATATATTTATATATTTATATATTTATATATTTATATATTTATATATTTATATATTTATATATTTATATATTTATATATTTATATATTTATATATTTATATATTTATATATTTATATATTTATATATTTATATATTTATATATTTATATATTTATATATTTATATATTTATATATTTATATATTTATATATTTATATATTTATATATTTATATATTTATATATTTATATATTTATATATTTATATATTTATATATTTATATATTTATATATTTATATATTTATATATTTATATATTTATATATTTATATATTTATATATTTATATATTTATATATTTATATATTTATATATTTATATATTTATATATTTATATATTTATATATTTATATATTTATATATTTATATATTTATATATTTATATATTTATATATTTATATATTTATATATTTATATATTTATATATTTATATATTTATATATTTATATATTTATATATTTATATATTTATATATTTATATATTTATATATTTATATATTTATATATTTATATATTTATATATTTATATATTTATATATTTATATATTTATATATTTATATATTTATATATTTATATATTTATATATTTATATATTTATATATTTATATATTTATATATTTATATATTTATATATTTATATATTTATATATTTATATATTTATATATTTATATATTTATATATTTATATATTTATATATTTATATATTTATATATTTATATATTTATATATTTATATATTTATATATTTATATATTTATATATTTATATATTTATATATTTATATATTTATATATTTATATATTTATATATTTATATATTTATATATTTATATATTTATATATTTATATATTTATATATTTATATATTTATATATTTATATATTTATATATTTATATATTTATATATTTATATATTTATATATTTATATATTTATATATTTATATATTTATATATTTATATATTTATATATTTATATATTTATATATTTATATATTTATATATTTATATATTTATATATTTATATATTTATATATTTATATATTTATATATTTATATATTTATATATTTATATATTTATATATTTATATATTTATATATTTATATATTTATATATTTATATATTTATATATTTATATATTTATATATTTATATATTTATATATTTATATATTTATATATTTATATATTTATATATTTATATATTTATATATTTATATATTTATATATTTATATATTTATATATTTATATATTTATATATTTATATATTTATATATTTATATATTTATATATTTATATATTTATATATTTATATATTTATATATTTATATATTTATATATTTATATATTTATATATTTATATATTTATATATTTATATATTTATATATTTATATATTTATATATTTATATATTTATATATTTATATATTTATATATTTATATATTTATATATTTATATATTTATATATTTATATATTTATATATTTATATATTTATATATTTATATATTTATATATTTATATATTTATATATTTATATATTTATATATTTATATATTTATATATTTATATATTTATATATTTATATATTTATATATTTATATATTTATATATTTATATATTTATATATTTATATATTTATATATTTATATATTTATATATTTATATATTTATATATTTATATATTTATATATTTATATATTTATATATTTATATATTTATATATTTATATATTTATATATTTATATATTTATATATTTATATATTTATATATTTATATATTTATATATTTATATATTTATATATTTATATATTTATATATTTATATATTTATATATTTATATATTTATATATTTATATATTTATATATTTATATATTTATATATTTATATATTTATATATTTATATATTTATATATTTATATATTTATATATTTATATATTTATATATTTATATATTTATATATTTATATATTTATATATTTATATATTTATATATTTATATATTTATATATTTATATATTTATATATTTATATATTTATATATTTATATATTTATATATTTATATATTTATATATTTATATATTTATATATTTATATATTTATATATTTATATATTTATATATTTATATATTTATATATTTATATATTTATATATTTATATATTTATATATTTATATATTTATATATTTATATATTTATATATTTATATATTTATATATTTATATATTTATATATTTATATATTTATATATTTATATATTTATATATTTATATATTTATATATTTATATATTTATATATTTATATATTTATATATTTATATATTTATATATTTATATATTTATATATTTATTTATTTATTTTTATATTTATATATGTATATATATACATGCTACTTATAAAGAGGTTTCCAAAACTGCCTGGAAGGTATCGATATATCAATAAAAGTTACAATGAAAGAGAATTTGAATATATTACAAATCACAAATAAATTAATTGAAATGGTTGGAAGCAACCTACTTTGAATTAGCCACAAGTCGGTTCCTTATAAGTCAACAATTGAAACTTCGATAAAAATTTCAACTTTTTTAAATTAATTTTGTTTTTGATAACAACATGCAACAAATCAAAAATATGGTGGTATGTACGTATTATTTGTAGCTTTGAGACCATACTGACCAAATCAATAAAGATTTCGTTGATTTTTTTTTAATGTTTTGTCGTTTTCTTAAAAGTTATTTGGAAGATAAAAGTAATAACGATAATTAAAATATTTTTAAAATCAATAACATAAATTAACTTTTCCTCATTATATACCTAAACTATAAATTTAAATATTTTTTGTGTATTATATAATATGTAGTGGAATAATAATAGCTCACATTTTTTAATATATTTTCATATATTGAAATTACCCGGAATTTACGGGTTTCCTGAGAAATATTATTTGTATTTCTCGTTTCCGTGAAAAGCTATTTCACGAAAATCGTTACCCTCTAGGTATAACGATTTTAAGGTGAACAACACAATATCTTTTAAAATATCCACAAGCATGTAGTCTAACTAAGTCAACTAAGTAATACCAATAAATTGAGAATGAAATCAACATTAGCACCCGCGAGTTATATAGAATTGATGTATGGGATGAAAAAATCGAAAGATTTTAAAAACTACCTGTGAAACAACAAGAATATGAGAACCATAATTAGTAATCAAATCTTCATTATGTCACTGATCAATCTCATCAGAATAGGTATCTCTATTAAACTAAACAAATTTGCAGAATAGCAGGGAAGAGAAGTAGAAGCGGTTTGATTACCTGCTGATATGAAATTAATTTGAAATTATGGCGTATAATATGTAGTTATGAGTAATTATGTTACCGGCTACCGACAAAAATTCTTCAACTGAATTACCAAAACCCTGAAACAGTGCATGCATTGATATTGCGTGTGGCGACGAACAGTTTGAATTTTGTGGAATATTTTGAGCCGCGTTCAAAAGAACTGCCGTGCATTAGTTATGTGGTAATTGTCCGTTGATTTTTGTTTGCTGTTTAAGAAGACTCAGAATAATAATAATAAATTTCACGCATAGAAATTGAATAGAATGGAAATGTTTTTGCAGAGCATGACAAATCGGAAAATAACATAATGCCCAATGAGTGAGATTTGTATTTTATTGATTGGATTTTGAACTTTATTCTTTTACAAATGTCGTATTTTTCCTTTTATGTACAATATATTTCAATAAACTGAACAGATTGAAATTATTTAAATCAATTTTTTCACTAGAGAAAAAGACATAATAACCGCGGGCATATTACCTCCCGGGAAGCGGTCATAATCCCTATATCTGAGTCTCGAAAATATGGGTGTTATGTACGAAAATATTTTGAACGTAGTCCCCATTTTTGAAATGGTGTTTATGTCCGTGGGGGCTAAGTCCAGGCACCACACAAGTATATTGTTTTTTTTAAGTACCCGAGACAAAATTTCTGTAATTATTCAGGAATATTTCCGAACACACAGATAAATGGAAGTTTGAGGGAAGCTTACTTAGATCAGATTTTAAAATTTATGGTATTGTAATGGGAGAGTCCCGACATATTTTGGGAGAAGACACAAAACAGACAGTTTTTGATAATAACTCCGGATTTGTCTGTATGAAATATATCGAAACAAAATTTCTAAACTTCTTTAATTTTGTCTGGGGTATTTACAATAGGGTCTGTTTCAAAAAATTTGATAAAACAGACATCTGATAATTATCTAAAATTGTTGTAACTTTTATTGTACCTACCCAGTCTGCCATTAGTTTTGATATTGCTGTGAAAACGATAATATGTCAACAAAATATCGAAACTTTAATAATAACGATTCTGGATTGACATTGCATCAAATAGTGTAAATGTATCGAGATTTATTTTAAAAAATATTGCAATGTATATACAGTATATTCTCATCAAATTTTATTGTACGAAACATTAAAAAAATTAACAAGATCGAATTTCGATCAAATAAAATAAAGTACACAAATACTTTTTTAAGATGAATAACTTATTTTCTTATATGTCATGTTAAATTTGTTACATGATGCTGAATAAAAATGCATAAGCATCAAAATCATAGATATTTAAGAACATTCAATTCTTAAAAATATGTTTTTTTAATTTTATTAATAAGAAAAAAGGTGAAAAAGTTCTCACCTCGTCATTCGGATTCAGCTATATCTTTATTAATAAATTCGAAATCACGTATTATATAGACATCAGTTTAACAATATATAAACTTAATATCAATATTAAAAAATATAAAATCAATTGATTAAATCAAGGCAGTCAACTTAATAGCTGCTTCATAATAAACATAAATTTATTATAAAAGTTTGTGTTCTATAAGTTCACTAACATATGAATATTCTACACTTTTTAAAAACTTAAGAACACCTTATACAATCATTACTTCTAAACTAAACTTTCTACACTTGCAATGCAATAGAACACAAATTGAATAAATTTGTGTTATAAACTTTGAATGTTTTAAATAACCACTATTATACCACCATATTATTTTCGCATTACGTTGTAGAATGTTGACACTCAATTATTATAAACGCAATTCTATAAATGTCGGAGACATTACATCATGTGGCTTTTATTGATTTATGAAACCAGGAAAACCACGAAAACTGCTTAAATGATGATCAATATTTTATAATTCTGCACCCAAAGAACGAATCAATTGGGGCAACCATCTTTTTTTGACAACCGATTTATTTAGTTCTGTTAACATTCGACTGATTCAGTTTTTGCAACATCGCGTATCAGTTCACCTAACTAATGAATACAATTGACATAACCAATTTGTTTAGTTCTGGTAGCCAATTTATTTATAAAAAATCGGCAAATTTAACTAGCCCTAGCGCTCCAACATGTTGCAAACACGAAGTCAGCGTCACAACAGCGTTCCCGAGATCGAACATTGCCGACGATTCGTTGTGCTGCTGACATCGTGTGTACAACACGTTGGAGGGCTAGTTAAATTTGCCGATTTTTAACACGTAGTTTTTATACCCTACACTAAGAGTGAAAGGGTATATTCAGTTTGGTACGCCGTTTGTAACACCCAGAAGGAAGCATCTCCGGTATGGATAAGTATATATATTCTTGATCAGCATGACCTCCTGAGTCGATTTAGCGATGTCCGTCTGTCCGTCTGTCTGTCTGTTGAAATCCCTACTACTTTTAAAATTGAAAAGCTAGATAAATGCGAAAAAATTGGCGAGATCGGTCCATTGTGACCTATGATCCGACCACTTATGTTCAAATACCTCATATAAAATGTACATATAAAGATCAATTTTTGTGTATACGTGCTTAGATAAACTTTTTTGGTCAATGCATGATAATAATGCTCAAATACATGATAATAATCTTTTCCGGCGAAAAGACTTGTGGTTCACAAAAAAAAAAATGAAATTCGGTACCCATTTGTAAATATGGGTATCAAATGAATGAAAATTCTTCAGCGATTGAAAGTTTGTAGTTATTTTCCGAATTTGTTTACCCTGGTGACCTATATACCACTTTGAATGGTAACCACACATCTGTGTAGGGTATTTATAGTCGGCTTAGACCGACTATAATTTTGATAATCCTAACTATCATAATACCACCAAATTTAAAATTTCCCATGTGATCAAACCTTCCCAACTGGTTTTTATTTAAATTAAATACTTTTTATTTACACAAGAAGTAAATACTTTTTATTTAAATTTATTACGTACGTAATACACTTTGAAGTAAATATTTTTTATTTAAATTTATTACGTAGGTAATAAAATTTGAAGTAATTACTTTTTATTACGTTTTATTGAGGTAAAAAAATGTAGGTTTATTGACAAGAAAAACAACGTTTCAATTGGTATTTTAAAACAAATTTTTTCATGAACCGATAAAATTATTATTTTTTGTTCTTACTTTTTTCGAAATTTTTATTTCACTCATGGTAGTTCTATAGGTTGGAAATATTATATAATTTTATAGTGGTTACTTTCGAAAAAATACTCTTAAATTAAAAATATTTATATAATATATTTTTTACAATTATGAATAAAAATGAAAACGTAGTAAAATTTAATACTTTTTTATTTAATTAAAAATTAAATACGCGCGTAATTTTTTATTATAAAGTATTTAAAACAAATTTAAATAAATTTAATTTAATTTTATTACGTCCTTTTTTTCTTAGTATACAAATATGTTGAGGAATTTTATCAACATAAAATTTCAAACTTGTATAGTTTTATTGAGTAGAATTTTTAACTAAGATATAAGTGTCAATATCAACATTTGATTGATTGAAGGAGGGGGGAAAACCGCTCTGTGCATCGCACAGATTACACCTAGGCCATAAAGTAGGTTCGTTGTGACCCCTCGGATATCAACATTTAGGGTAATAAAGTGTATTGCTTAGCTTGAAATATTTGTATATTCCAAATTGAATAAAAAGTATCCTTCAAGTTTCATATGCTTTGTAGATTTGATAAATAGTACACAGAGGGAAAAATGTGTTAACATTAAATAAAATTGTGCTAATATTAAACACAAACGACAATAAAATACAACTTTCATTTCAATTTAAAACAATTGTTTTTAAGACAAAATTTAAACCAATTTTATTAAAATTTAATACAATTGTCTAAAGGATTTTTTTATATTTTTTAAAAATAATAAAAAACCCATTTTTTTTTACAAAGTGCAGCCTACGTATGTAATTCTGTAAATATTTATGTACATTAAATTGTGTAAGGACCTATAACATATAATACACCTAAAAGACTATATTTTTGTCCTTTTTACCACGGTGAACATATTATGTGATAAATGATATTTTCAAAAAAAAAACAGCGAAATTAAAAAAAAATCTCGCAACTATTTTTTCTCTTTGGTCTGAAAACACTTTGGTCTTAAAACAATTGGGATGTACATTGACTGTGATGCACAACGAATGGGTTGAAACTACTGCAGGAAATTAGAAAAAAATATTTTCTACATCAACATAGAATGCTCTAACTTTAGAATGCCTGGATAAACTGTGTTGAGAAGGAAATAGATGCAGTCAGTAACCAAATTATTATATTTTAAATATTAAAAACCAAATAATTTATATTTTTTTGAAAGCTCGTCAAATTCTCTATGAAACCTCATTTGACGTTTAGTTTTACTCTTACTATGTAATTAATGAAAAATCAATGAATTTGTGACTACCTTGCAATAGTCAGGTTTTATTGACTCTTGGTATTCGATAACCGGATCAGCAAAAATTTTACGCAAATAATTAGACTCATATGTACTAGTCACAAACAAAGTTTTAATAAAATCCAAAACATTTAAAAATTTTGGGTGGCCGTTCTGACATGGAATGCCCCATACGTATGAATGAAAGATATTACAATTGTGTGATTGCTATTGTCAGTAAAACCGATAATTCATTTAAAATGTGTCCGGTTTCAAAAAAATGTAATTCCATTATTGATTATATTAATGAAGTTTTTTCTGTGTACACCATTGCTTCGAATATGTTGCACTTCTACGCACCAGTTTAGTAGCATCGCATACTGGCTTTTGATATACGTAATGCAATCGAGCAATGAACTACACCAGAAAGTAGTCGGGTTTCCTATTAGTTCATCAAGCCTTAATATGTTGAATAGTTTTAGTTTGATCTATATTAGTACTCGCAAATATTCAGAAATCACTTTCACTTCGGGCCATACTTACAACTGTTTAATTTAAGATTATGACATTTAAAATGCATTCGTTGTGATTACATAAGTGTTTTTTAATACTGAAGTAATTAAATATAAGAGATATTACTATTATTTTTATCACAATCTTTCATGTTCTCATAACCGAATTTCTATTGATTTTGCATAAAAATATCTATTCCCAAAGGTGTTTGTCAAAAGTGTCTGAACATCTATTGGTAGTAATACAAGATATATAGTAGACTTTATTTGGATATAAGAAACTTAATTAAGATTGTTTGATACGAGAACTAGATGAAATACGTTTCTGGACTAGATTTTTGATTTTTTTCGCTATGTAATATAATATACATATTTATTTTCTTTACATTATAATTTCCTTTAAACATGTCAAACGAAAAACAAATTTTGAAACATGAAACTGACACAAAATTATATAGTGAAAACAAAGCATTACTGGGTACAAATGGCAAATTCTGAAATGTTTATTTTTAGATTTCTCACCCCCTATTATTGTTTATTATGACCAGGGTTCGTTTTTATATGGATTTACATATTCAATATTTAAAAACATATTATAAGAATTTTTAGATAAAATTCAATATATATCAATAAAACCATATAAATCCATATTTTTGATAAAAACTTACTCACATGTCTCAATTTCGACAAATTTTGACATTTCAAACATATTTGGAGTGGAATGGATAAAGTCAAACAATCTTACTGCAGGAAACTATATATGGATATCACTACAGGAGACAATATATTGTGATTTGTAGCAAATTTGGGTAAGCATGGATTTTTCCTAAATAAATTACATTTTTCACAGAAGATACAAATGTAAATCGGGCATTCGAATAACAATTTTGTTTGAAAAATAAATTTGAGAAATATTTTAGTAAAATGTATTTTTTTTCAAAGAAAAATTTCTTGAGAGTGCAGAATAAATAAAGAAAACTAAATTTATATACATATTTTAAGTTTTTGATCCATATTTTAAGATTTTTTGATCCATATTTTAAGTTTTTTGATCCATATTTATCTAGTTTCCTAGTTTTTCATCCATATGGTTAGCCCTGATTATGACTAAAAAATAAGCATACAAAATATTTTAGAATTTCAACAACGGAAACCGTAAGGACCTCAAATATTCAGCATGAAACATTTTTACTATTAAAAAAAATATTTTAAATAAAGCTTAATTGATTTCCATTAATTTGGTATACAATATGTTGTATATGTATTTTGTGTTTATATCTTAAAAATAGTCCTTAGATATATAAATATGTTTTTATTGCTGTATAAAACAATCGATTACTCGGGAAATTATCAAAATATCAAAAATCTGATTATATGTAATTTTTTACAAGATTGCTTTTTCGAAACATTCTTTTCCAATATTTAAAATTTCAACTCCTAATACAATTCACTTCCCAGTACAATTTTGAATGTTTGAGTCTATTGTAAATATAACGATTTTAATTTTAATTGTGGTAAACGTAAAAAGTAAGTATTTGGGACCTACAGTTTAATACCGAATATTAACGGTGGGTAGGTAGGTTTGCCATTGACTTACGAGAGATAGCCTCCATAGAAAAATGTTTTCTATGAAAAGATGTTGTTAGCACCAGTACAGGCTTGAACATGAGACCTTTCTGCTCGCAGTCCACCGCGTGTTATATTTGTACTCAAAGTGGTGGAACCTACAGTTTAATGCCAAATCCGAACGACGGGTGAGTGGTTTTCATTTGCAATGTTTTATTCTCGTAGGTTTGCAATTGACTACCTAAAGGTAACCTCGCATAGAAAATTGTTTTCTATGAAAAGATGTATTTAGCCCCAGTACAGGCTTGAACAAGGGACCTTTATGCTCGCAGCCCAGCAATTATTTGTTTAACATGAAACTTTTTCTAGGAGTATGAAATGATATCAATATTAATTGTAGAGCAATATTTAAGATTTTTAATTAAACTGATAATAATATGGTAAATTTCTAATAAAGGGTGTATTGATAAAATTTTAAAAGCTATATAATTTGCACTTACAGAAATGTGAAAAATAATAAAAATAATGATTAAGTTAAATACAATTATTATTCTCTACCATAGCCGTATACAATCGGTTACATGTCAGGTAATGGTGGGAACATTCCCACGCACATCTAATATGATGCCATTTGAAATCAACAAGTGGCAACATACGAAGAGCATAATTGCTTTCAACAGGTACAAATTCAAATTTTGTATGAGGGTAAAACAAGACCCTAACAATCGAATGTCAAGTTACGGTGAGTGCATATGTGAGGGAACAGACCGAGTTATACTCTACACCCTGATCATTGTTCTCAGCGTAAGCTAGTGTTAAAAAGAAACATACTTCTTGGCTAACTACATTAAGAATTTCAGACCAAACCCTAACTAAATATAAACACATAAGATGGTATGGGAATTTCTTGAAGATTTTCCCAGCGTTATGGGAGAGTAATCACGAATATAAGGAGAATGATTTTAATTGTTTTTTAGAATCCGTCACGGTCTGCGAAATATTGGAGTCATGGAAGGCAATTGCATTAAAGTTACTGTTTTTATATAGAATCGACAAATTTTCATGTACTCCATTAATATATGGATATAACTGAGGGTTTTGGTAAGAGCTTATGGAAATTTAAAATTTAAGTATAAAACATGTAAATTGTATCTAGACGAAATGCGAAGAAAATATTCAGTTACACTTCACTCTAAACAAAAGCGTCTTGTGTTTTTTTATTATATACACGCAGAGAAATGATATGGTTGTGACATGATCGCAACAACCATGGTATCATAGTTGCCAGTTTTGCTGGAAAAAATTCTCACACGAGGGAAATTTCCCACAAATTGCTGGTAAAGATAATACAACTGTCAATTAAAAATAACGAAATCTGTGTACAATTTTAAAAGAAAATTTAGCTTCAATAAAAATTATATGTCTTCTTGTAGAAAATCGTATGTTAAACATATTTATCGTGTGTTATGCAATAATATTTAAATGGAACTAAGAATCCTATAAACACAGTTAATAAACAATAAACACAGTAAATAAATTTTAAAAAATTTTGAAGTTTCGACTGAATTTAAAGAATTTGCTGTAAAAATGTATAAAAAAAACAACAAAACATTCAATATAGACAATTTTTAATATCGTCGTTTTCACAATTTATCCTATACAAAATCTGTCAATAAGTCGAATTTATTTTTAGAGATAATTTTTGTATCTGATTATCCGTCATTATATTATATAATTATTAAAATAAAATGAATTTACTACATTTGTAAGTATTTCATTATTTTATACTGAGAGATTTCGCGGAAAATTGTATTAATTTGAGGTACGGTGGGATTTGGTTGGAAATTGTGAGAATTTGTGGTACGGTGGGATTTTGAGGGATTTGGTGGGAAGTGGTGGGAAATGTGAGAATTTGTGGTACGGTGGGATATTTTGAGAATTACATGAGGAAAAGGTATTTCGTGTGTGAATTTTATCTGGCAACCGTTCATGGTATGGTCTTTACAATCCCACATGGTTGTCACAATCAAAGTATAGTATTTTCAATTTTATTTCAACAATAATAAGGTCGCTAAAATTATATTATAGTAGACAATTTATTATAATATGATTGTATTTCTGAAAAACCAAAATATGGTTGATAAGAACCATGTTATGATTACGATAAAGACTGCCACGAACAAAGTACGGTCAATACCAATCATACCATGATATTGACTGATCATAATATAGTAATTTATTATTTACAACCTTATAATTCTAACTTAATGGCATTTTTTACTCTCTCTTACTCACTTTGATGTTGGCTATGGCGGAGTGCAGACGAGTCATTTTGTCGTGACAAAGTGTCATTTAATGTTTAAAACATCATTATTAAAAATAAACATATATCCGAAAGTTAAAACGTTAATTGTAAATGCTTAATTTTTCTATAAATAACATTAACTACTCGTGTTTAATACAAATGGTATTAATCGTGTGCTCGCGTTGTCAACTTCATGACGGTGACGCTGTACTTTACACGAAAGTTCTTGTGCACGATAAAACTCGAACAATGCTGTCCGGCAATTGCAAGCACAGCTTCGCACAGAGTACAGCTTCACGGAGTTTGCAAAATTGTGTCTTTTATTTAAAAATATATACTTATATAATGAAAAATGTAGATAAAATAATCATTAATTAAACATGTGTCTTATTTATAATTTCTTTTCAATACGCTTTTTCAGGAATTTAGGATAATCATAATATAATAAAATGATCACTGGTCACGTAGGACCGTATGTTGTATGAAATCGAAATACGATTACTGACAACCTTAGTATGGTTGTGTGGAATCATACTATAGTCACTGACAACCATACAACTATATCAGTTCAAAAAGTAGTATGTTTGCATAAAAACATATCTAAATATTTTTGGAAAGGAATCCTGAAAATAAAATTAAAATAACATTTTATTTTTTTTATTAATTTTTATTAAAAATCATAAAACATGCACAGTGGGAATTTATAATATTTGAATTCATATACACATTTTTAAATGCATACATAAATAATGTAATTAAAATTGCAAGTACAAGTTTCAGTGCAATCACATAGCGTTGGCAAGGAATTCGCGGAGCCTGTTGTAAAAAACCATGCCAAATTCTGTTTGAAAATAGAAGCAGATTTTTTTTAGAAGATTTTTCAGTTGGGGTTCTTTTTAATGAAATCGGCTTTTCACAATATTTTTAGAAAAACATTCAGGATCAATTAAATTATATCTGTGGCAATATGAAATAACAACATAACTCGAGATATGTTCAAATTGAGTTATTAATACCATCGTAATCCTGATATACGAATTCACTTTGTGTCAAATTTTGATACTGATCCTTCTTATAATTGCTGAGATACAAGCAAAAAACCAAAAAGCATATGTACTTGTTGTTAAATATTGATTTTTATTAAATAAACTTTCGAAAAAATCCAAAAACAAAAACATTTTGCAGACATTTGTTTTATTTAAGTTTTTTCATAAATTTGCAAATATTATTTTTAAAATATTTTTAAAAATAATTTTCGGAATCAGTTGTAAAACTTAAAAATGCTCTCCGGAAAAGTTTAAAAAATAGACTTATGCTTTTATTTCATATTGCCACAGATATACTGCACTATTAAATGATATTATTTGTTACTATTTGTACTTTTTGTACCACAATTTGTAAATTTTTAAAATTTACAAATTACATTGTATTACCGATATGAATACGTTTTCTCAACAAACATCAAAAGACACGTATGCAGAAAATGGCGTTCACCCAGTGTAAACTTCGTATACAAGAAGAATATTGCAAGAATACTTTTATTTACATCTAATTTCATTTTTTTTGTTTCTTTTCAAATATCAGTATGTTTAAAAGGACCAATACATACTTCAAACGATGACAAAAGAGACGTAGATATAAAATACTGCTTAACGAGTGCCAACTTCGTATACAAGAAGAATGTTGGAAAATACATTTATTTAAATCCAATATCTTTTTTGTTTGTTTTTAAACATCAATATGTTCAAACGATGGCAAAAGCTGGCGTAGATAGAAAATGCTGCGCAACGTTGTCAACTTTGTCTGTCGATAACTAATCGAATGAAGACGAGCGTTGCGAACATACGCTATAATTAGATTTGAATAGCATTTTATGTTTGTTTTGAAACATAGTTATAACTAAGTAAACTGCCAAGAAATAGTATATTTAAATGCAGTTAAAATTTTATATTTGTATTGTAACATATTTATGATAAGTTTGACAGATTCTGTTTACACATAGTAATATGTTATTATCATCTGAACAATAATTTAATTACACTTCATTCGTAATACATGTATAGTGATTTCGTATTATTTTTAATTACATTCAAACATATTCAAACAAATATTTTCTATCCGTGTTAGGATTATGGACTAAAAAACTAGACAAATATGGCCAATAAAACTAAAAATATGGATCAAATAACTTTAAAAATTGATCCAAAACATATAATATGGATATACAATTTGTTTTATTTTAATTATGCAGCCCTCTTATGACATTTTTACGTTTAAAAAATAATTTGTACTGAAATATTTTTTTTTAAACAACATTTTTATCTAAAGTTGAAATACAGGTGGAAAAATTATTCATGATGGGGTTGGTTGAATCATATTTTTTGTATGTAAACAAATGTGTTATACTGAACAATTGTGTTTGAGTTCATTACCAAAAACAAATGAACTCCATTAATCCTTCAAAACTCTTCTGTATGATGAGAATTAACGTTCAATATCAAACAGATAACTGTGATCTTGCATTTGCTTTACACCTAACCAAATTTGCTACAAATCACAATCTATTTTCTTCTGTAGTTCAAAGATCCTGCAGTAAGATTGTTTGATTTTATCGATTGTACTCCAAATATGTTTGAAAATTTCAAAATTGTAGAGAAAATTTGTCGAAATTATGACATTGAGTCAGTTTTTTTTTATCAAAAATATGGATTTATATGGATTAAAGCAAATATATGGATATTTTCTAGGTAAAAATATATAACATGTATTTAAATAATGAATATGTAAATCCATATAAAAGTGAGCCCTGTTAATATGTATCTAGACAGTATGTTTGGTAGAAAGCAAAACAAGCAGATTATTGATATGATTTAGGAAGCTTAGTGGGGAATGAATACAAACTATACATGTTTTGTGAACAATTTGTGGTATATAAATAGTAGGAAAATGTTAGAAATAGTAAAATACAAGTTTCCTGCAAATAATTTTGTCTAAAACAAAAACTATAAAATTTCGAGTTTAAAAAACAATTCAGATTTTCATTTGCGATTTTATTTTGTTACTTACATCTTCATCATTTAAATAATTGTATATATCCAGTTTATCTATGCGAACTGTGCCTTGAAACGGGTAAAATATGGTTCCTTGATCGATTTCACTATTCGTCCAAACCGTAATATCCGCCTCCGTTGCACTTAACATTGATACTATGGCTAAGGAGAACTCTTGCGGTATTAAAACACACGTTTCCATTATAAATTATTTTGTATTCCAATTCACGATATTATTATATTTTTTTTAATTAGTTAGATTGGTATAGGTGATATATGTTATAATGATTAATTGTCGATATTTATGCAGTTTTTATTCTCATAACTATTAAACGTCAGTTCAACAATCGATCGCGAAGGAACACTAATTGCGAAATCTTTTTTAAAGAAGAAGACCCATTTCTGTGGATGCTCAACTAATACTGTTTGTGCAGGATCGTCGGTAAACAACCATGACCTTCTGAAATAAAATAGCGCACACACTTGATACACCACACCAAACAATTGCCATACAAACGACTTCGGCATTCACTCTACTATTATACTTTGCTCAGTGGTGCTCTGCTCTGCCCAATACGAAAACCAGATCAAAATTACACTTCGTTCATTTAATCGATCGATAGCCCATGCTAACAGGTAGTAGCAACTTGACTTTTCGCCAAGAAAGTCATTCGTACGTAAAAAATTACATAGTATGTTTTGCCGTAGCCTTGTTTTGTTGTTGTTGCAGAAGTTGTCGTTATCTCCACTCTCCTTGTAGATACAAGTATTACTCTTGGCAGTTGTTGAGAGCGCTTTGAGAGCGACTTACGGATAATGTTGGCACCTTCGGCTTCGTTTGTTTTTGTTAAGGTTTCTTGAGACAAATTCAAGTGTTTACCTGTTAAATGATGATTTACCATGAAAATTTTGGGAGACACGCATACTGTGGCAATATAGCGACCTACACTTTATACTCTAACTATCAGATCTCTTCAATTCTTCATTATGTGCCCCTCTCTCTTAAAGCAGGTGCCTTGCGTACACTGAACTAAACAAATGTAATAATGATTGAAAGTGTTCATAACTAATGGCAATATTTACAATTTATAACAAATTCACTAATATTAAATTAAAAAGTATTATATTTTTGATTTCTTCTTTTTGTCACTTATTGCACAAAAGCTGCTGTGTTATTCCACAAAGGCAATTCAAATATTTTTCTATTTTTGTCTGTCGTCTGTAGGGTACATTGCTATTCCTGAAATCTGCCGTGTGGCAGCAATTCTGAAATGTACAAAAAAAAAATAATCAATTGAATGCCGAAAACATGGTCCAGGCAGCTTATTCGAAATACATAGAATTCCGTAAACATTCCGCAAATCTGTCGAATTGTTAATCCATGGGCATTAGAGGGTGAATGATATATATCATCCAAAAAGCACTCTTGAAACTAACATGAGGCGTACCACACATATATATATATATATATATATATATATATATATATATCATCCAAAAAGCAATCTTGAAACTAACATGAGGCGTACCACCATATATAAATATATAAACTGTAGGGAAATTGGTGGGACCTACAGTTTATTGCCGAATCCGAACGGCGGGTGAGAACTTTTCATAGGCAATGTTTTACTCTCGTAGGTTTGCCATTTACTGCCGAGAGGTAGCGCGGTATAGAAAAATGTTTCTATGAAAAGATGTTGTTAGCCCCAGTCCAGACTTGAACCGGGGACCTTTCGGCTCGCAGTCCAACGCACTAACCACTGAGCTACCGCGGCTACATATATATATATATATATATATATATATATATATATATATATATATATATATATATATATTATTTTTTCATTTTCTAAATGAATTTTATATCTCAGTGTAGTTGTATACAACGGGCACCTGACACCAGACAACTGCATTTAAAACAGCCATAGAACAACCTGTTTTTGAATTCCATTCATGATTTTTATTTATCCACAGTCATTCTTAAATGTTTATCCAGCACTGCTTACGTTCGAAAAGATCTCCACCCAGTTAAAATACCTTCTCGCAAAATAATAGCCCAGTGCTCTCTTTGGCTGCCATATGCTCGCAACTCATAGTAGTTAAACCCCGCCTTCAATTACCAACGAATTACATTCTAATGGTGTGGCTTTAATATAAAGAAATTGGTTTGGCTCTGACTTTTTATACAATCATTCTTTATGTTATGTATTAATTTTCTGTAGTTGAGATTTGATTCCGGGACTTGTAAATGCTTTATATTTCTCGTTTCTCTATAGAAATAAAAACTGAAATTCAAAACATATTTCTTAAACCCAATTTCTTAAATTCATATGGTGCGACCAACAGATTAATGCGACAATCTTGGAATTCGATTCCGGGACTTCGATTGGGTTTTCTAAAAGCGACAAAAAAATCAGAGCAAAATGAGACATTGAAGCGAGGAAACATGGTGTAATGTGGGAAATTGTTATTTATTGACATGTTTTTACACTTAGAAAAATGAAAAAAATTATCAAGTGCTTCCTAATATGGCATTAGTATATTCATCCATGGTTATAATCAAATTTATACCTTTTTATTGCAAATGAAAAGAAAAATTGAAATTTTCTGTTTGTTATAAAAAAGTGTTAATTTTGTAGTTTTTAATTAGGAAGGTATATTTATAATGATCGGATGTTGTATATTCTTTGTTTATATGTTGCTAAGTTTTGTTCAAATTGTAATATTGGGGAAATGTAAGAAACATTTTCCGGCTTAAAGTGGGGAACGTAATTTAAGCAATTTTTTTTGCAATTTTAGTGGAAATATTGTGTTTTATGAATTGTTTAATTGGTTTAACCAAGAAAAAAAAACTTCAATCGTGGCTACAAACCAATGAATAGCAACATTTTGACATCAGCTGAGATCTGTGCCCTCTTCATTGGGGCCCAGGTCGGCAAAATTTTGGAGGCGGCAAATTTTGGAATTAAGAATAACTAAATATTTTATTTCCGCAGACTTTATGATGTTATAACCCTTAGGCGTACAGCGGCAAATCTACACAATTAACAAGTGTAATTCAAAAAATATACATTTTAAATAAAAAAATCCATTTGTAATGAAAACATATCAATTGTATTTCTGAAATTCCATTTAAATTTCAAAACAATTGTATTTAAAATTTTATGTATCATTTTTATATATCATTTTCAGTCATTGAAACCAAATAAATTTGAAGTACACATATCAAAGAAACAGTAAACATATACATAATTTCCAGATTGGTATAATGCAATTACATAATTTATTAAAGAAATCTGTAAAATGCAATGAAAAAAATAAACATACAGAAATAAAAAAGATGTTTAAAATATTTAAATAGTAAAAATTAATTTCTGCAATTTTCTGAATTTAAAATGAAAAATTATAAAAAACATTAGATGTGTTCTGAAAATCAGAAGTAAAGTATTAATTATATTTGAAGCGCTGCACAGTGGATCAGTAGGCACTCTTGCGTCCCATAAATCTGTAAGTTTTGTTGTATAAGAGATAATTGGATACAGTTAGTTCATAGATGTATCTTGCTGTTGTGAAAAAATGGACGGATTTGAAAAGGGGGGAGTGGCACTTTTTACTAACGAAAGTTCAAAGATACACGCTGCAAAAAAAAGGGCTCTCTCAAACATAATTTTGCAGGCATTAACATGTATGTTTGGAATATTATGTAAACATAATATATAATTGACTGATAAATCATTTGTAAACATGGATGTATTGAGACTTGAACAGTGTTGTAATGAGCTCTGACTTACATTATAATATCCCGGTGTGTAGCTTACTTCATAATAAAGAGGGTAGGGCCATACTCATGAACTAATGTCATTATTTCAGAATATCGGTATCTAACGAGGCCTAAACTAGGTAAGATATCGGGTGTACGATCTTCTTATAACGGAGTTTCCTTCAAGAACTTTTGAAGAACTTTTAGGTCCTGCTTGGGCAATTTTCCATAGCCTTGTTAGGGTCCGAACATATTGGTTTAATCGTAATAAAAGTATTCCATTAATAAAAATACGAGTAACTTTTTTGACAATTAAACATATACAAAACTAGCAATAAATTGAAAATGGCTTTGAAAAATATTCGAAATTTATATAATTTGAGAAAATATTAAATAAAACCAATCGATTTCATTTGAAATGTGTACTTACATTTCATAAAAATATTTTTATAATATTGGTAAGTAATTCGAATAGAAAAGCGCCGCAGACGAACATTTTTCCATTGTTATGTGAAAATTTATGTATTCAACTTCAAAATAAAAATTTTATATACCAATTCATTTGTTAATGTTTATTTTTTGTTGGTAAAAAAACTTTTTTTTAATAAATAAGGGTGTTTTTGAAATATAAAAACTTGAAAAATTAAAATTTTAGCAGTACTATTTCAGAATTTGATGAAATTTGGAAGTATGGTGAAACAACATAAAATTAAGATATTGGTAAAATTTTAGCTTCTCAGATGGTGTGGTTAAAAGATTTGGTGATTTATATTTGAAAAAATATGTATAAATAATCAATAAATTAATCTATTAAACATAACTTAAGCAATAGTGAAGGGAAATAAAACACTGAAGTCTCATTTAAAAGGTAATAAAATTGCCAACATTTTTTAACAAAGTTTATTTTAAAAGGATATATCTCAAAGCAATGAAAATTAAAATCAGCTTTTTGACGTTTTATTATTTATGAAAATTGTCAAAAAAAGTAGACTTTAATTTTAAAATAACGGTTTCGATTTCGTTTTCGGTTTTTTCCGCGTTTCGGTTACGGTTTCGGTTTTATGTTTTTATTACGAAACGGTTTCGGTATACCAGTTCCAAGTTACGGTTTCGGTTTTGATTTTAATTGATTTCGTCATGAAAAAAATTCAATCGTGACCACAAGTCAATGAAAAGTAACATTTTGACCTCACCTGAGATATGATCTGAATTGCAGAGGAGAGACGAGAAGCGAACCTTAAATAAAAGCAAGAAGAATACGTCGGTAAATGTTCTGAAACTTCATGAAAAGAAGAAGAATTTCCATGTACATTTCCATCCATAAAACCAAAGAAATTAAATTTCAACAATTCAGTGAACTGCAATATCTGCAAATAAATATCTGCCTTTATACTTGAAATTTTCGAACTTGCACTTTATTTTCCGTATTAGTTACTAATTTTTTCTTGTATCACCATTGTTTTTTTGTTACCTTATTATAAGTATCCTTAATATATATGTCCGAAATTTAGGTGTTTTGAAAAATCATTCAAAAATCAATCAAACTCAGACTTATAAATGGTATTCTATTGAATAGATCCTTTAAAAGATTTTAAAAATTATTCAAATGAACTTGTCCCACTTTATTTTACTAATACAATAAATAAAAAAACAATATCATTCAAAATTTAAGCATTTTTTAACACAAAAATTATGCTTGGAGTTTCTGGTGTTTTGTTGTTTATTTGATTTACCGCTACACAAATTAATGAAAAACAACAAATTTTAGACCAAAGACAGTGATTTGGAAACAACGTTTCTCAAAAAACAACATGTGAATTTTTGTACAACAAAAACATTTTATTTTGGAAACTCAAAATTTTTTTAAATGACATTTAAACATGCCTTGTACTTAAGATCTTCTATATAAAATAAAATATGTTTTCCTGTTTCTTTTTATGCTTTTTAAAAACCGTTTTAAACCGGTATAAAACCGAAACCGTTTATTTCGGTTTTGGATATCGGTTTATTTCTGATTTTCGTATAATGGTTTCAGTTACGGTTTCGGTTTTAAAAATGAAACGGTTTTAAACGGATATCGATTTCGGTTACGGTTTCAATCCTTGCTTTAAATTATCTTTGAATTTGAAAGGAAAAGGCATATCATTTTTGCGGCACATAAAGGGTGTAAAAGAAATTATTTTTACAAATTCAAATGCGGATATTATGGTCAAAGCAAATAACGGAAAAAAATCCCGTACATTCAAAACTTCTCTGATTTATGACAAACAAAAATATTAACAAGTTTTCAGTTATAAGTAATCGATCATGTCGTCAACAAAAGTGGGAAAATAAATGTTGGTAATTTTGATAAGCTAGCCGTTCTACTATGCATGCAATTATTGCAGGGATACTGCTGGAAATATTACAATTCGGTTTCAAGAGACCATCTTCTTAAATAGTAAATGTAAATCAGGTCGAAAATCAGGATTTATGAATCGTAAATTTGCGGCTAAAGTAAAGTGTTGGATCTAAGCCCAACAATCAATAAGAGATATGTCAAAAAATATAATATATTTCATATTTTCAAAAAGTAAAGATGAGATTTAAACTAAAATAAAATTGAAAAAATGGATTAAAGATCCAAATAAACTGCTGAAACCCGTATAGAAAAATTTTATATAATTTGTTCAAAAGGATGTAACCCTCCAAACTGCCTAAACTTGGTCCAGATTTAAAATTTTTGGCTTATATAAAATCCATTTTTCGAAAAATATTGAAATATTGTTAAACTGAAATAAAATAAATAATGTTAGAAGAAATGGTGTCCAACGGCTGATGGTGGGATGGAAGACTAAAATACGGAAATTCGTCCTAACTCATTCAGAAATATAATTCTTTAACTATTTTTAAAAACTATGGAGTAGTGTTCTTCATTTGTGATATATTTTTTATACCGTGTTAACTTTTTAAGTTTAAAAGAAAATGTATAAAAAATTTCGTTTACACCCTTCATTTTGTAGCTGAGATTTCTTTGAGTATGGATTTAAAGCCTTTTTACAAAATCAAATCATTTAAAGGTTTTATACCCTTTTGAAATTTTAAAAATCAATTCAAATTTATTTAAATGTGAATAAAAACTGTAAACGAATTAGTATCGTACAACCATTTTCATATTTATACTCAATGATGTCAGTAGCCTGAACTACATTCCAATTTTTTTTCAAATGTTCGACCAAAAATTTGAAATGCATTTCAAAAGCAAATAAACCCCTTTAACGAATTGATCCAGAACCAGTTGGGAAGGTTAGATCACATGGAAAATTTTAAAGTAGGTGTTATTATGATAGTTAGGATTTTCAAAATTATACTCGGTCTAAGCCGACTATAAATACCCTACACATATGTGTGGTAACCATTCAAAGTGGTAACCATTCACCAGGGTATACGAATACTGAAAATAACTACAAACTTTCCATCCCTGAACAATTTTCTTTCATTTGGCACCCATATTTACGAATGGGTAGGTGTACCGAATTTCGATTTTTTTTTTGGGAACCACATTGGGAAAACATTATTTTCATGTATTTGAGCATAATGTCAATATATATTTGACCAAAAAAGTTTACCTAAGCACGTATACAGTAAAATTGATTTGCAGATGTAAATTTTATATGAGGTATTTGAACATATGTGGTCAGTTCTCAGGTCACAATAGACCGATCATGATAATTTTCTTGTTTAGACAGCTTAGATATATAAGTAATCTAAATCGTGTTTTTAACAGACAGAAGAACAGACGGACGGACGGACGGACATCGATAAATCAACTCAGGAGGTCATGCTGATCAAGAATATATATACTTTTCCATACCGGAGATGCTTTTTTCAGGGTGTTACAAACGACGTACCAAACTGAATATACCCTTTCACTCTTAGTGTAGGGATTACAAATTGGGAAACACGATTATAAAATTTTTTAGTGAACTTTAAAATACAGAATTTTTAATAAAATGCAGGGACTTATTTCATAACACAAATATACACCAATTCTTATTGATTTAGGGTAATTTGTTATTAAAAATACGTAAAAATAAACGAAAAGAAATTCGTTGTAATTTCTTACGCTTTTTTAAGAAATTTGTTTTGTTTCGTTTTACGTTATAAGAGAGATATATATATATATTTTTTAAATGTATTTTTAGTTAAAAATATAATAATAAATTTACAAACAAAAATGTAAAAAAATGTCTTAAACAAAAAATTGAAAAATAATTGCTTAAAAAAAATAAATTGTTTGTATTGTTTTAAAAAAATAAGATTGTAAGAAAATTCCAATAATTTTTAGTTCGGAAAAATGTTTCTTCGACAAAAATAACGTAAATATTGTTCCAAACAAAGTTTTTCAACACAAGAAACAAAAGTCGACCAAAATAATTTTAAGCAATGAAAATTTAGTTTACATTTTTTTGAAGTATATATTTTTGAATATATATATATAACCTTTTATTAGTATAGCACTTTTTAATTTCCTCAATATGTTTTAACATCAATAAAATTTTATTAGAATAAGAATGAGTAAAGATAAAATCATCTCACAAATGAAATTGAACTCTATCATTTTTTGGCTCTGATCTTCTTTTATTGTTTTTTGCTTTTAGAAAATATTGTTTCGTTTTTACTCTAAACATTTTAATTATTTTTTATACTAACATATTGTTTAAACCACTTTTGATCTGAGCGTGTGATATTATAAAATTATAATTTACATTCATATACATTTTTAGTCTTTAATCAAATAATGTTTTTTAATGCTTCGAATCCCCAAAATACACCCACCCTCCCCCGTGTTTGCATAGACACATATTTAAATGTTATTGGAAAGAAATCCTGAAAATAAAATAAAAATAAAATGTAATTTTTTTATTAATTTTTATTAAAAATCATTATACATGCAGAGTGGGAACTAATAATAATTGAATTCATATACAAATTTTTAAATGCATAAATAAATAATTCGTTTAAAACTGCAAGTACAAGGGACAGCATCAATGAATGCACAATTGCACCAGCAGACGCTAAACCAGACGATCCAGGCTCGCTTTATATTTGGTACAGTTACAGTTGATCTCAGTACAGCACATAGCGTAGGCAAGGAAAACGGAGGCTTTTGTAAAAAAACATGCCAAATTCTGTTTGAAAATCGAAAGACAGATTTTTATTTGTGGTTTTTTCATTTTAGTTTCAGAAATTATATACTGCATTATATTATACTCTGTTACTATTTGTACTTTTTGTAACACAATTTATATATTTATTTAAATTACAAGTAACAAAATTATTACCGACGCAAACACGTTTTCTCAACGAACAACAAAAGACACGTACGCAGAAAATGCCGAATGAAGGTAGGTAGGTTTTTTTGTTTGTTTTTAAACATCAATATGCTCAAACGTTGGCAAAAAATGGCGTAGGTAGAAAATGCTGCACAATCGTGCCAACTTCGACAGTCGATAAATTATCGAATTAAGACGAGCGTTGCGAACAAACGTTGTAGTAGATTTAATTAGCATTTTCTGTGTTTCGAAACATAGTTTTAACCAAGTAAATTGCAAAGAAATAGTTTATTCAAATGCAATTAAAATTTTATGTTGGTATTGTAACATATTTATGGTAAATTTGACAGATTCTGCTGTACAATATAATAATGTTAACACGTGAACAAAAATAAATTCAATTTCGATTATAATTTAATTACACTTCATTCCTAATATATGTATGGCAATTTCGTATTACTTTTTAATTACATTTAAACATATTCAAACAAATCTTTTCTATCCGTGTATTATATATGCCTATAACTTAAGTATTTTAAGAGGTAAATTGATGAAACTTTGGATTTATTTACTCTATGTTTGTATCTTACGATAGTATAAAAATGGGTGGAATCGGAAAAGGGCGTAATCTATTATACATGAATGTCATACAAATATTGTTCGCACTTTTTATCCTATAACTTTTGAAGTTTAAAAGATAAATGAACGAAAGTTTGAACTTAGTTAGCTTATAATGGTAATGATCCCTTTATAAAAATGGGCGGAATTGGAAAATGGGGAGTGGCAGTTTAATATGTAAAAGTTTAATGTATAACCCTGGCATTGTTAACAAAGATAAATCAATGAAATTTTGGACTCATATAGTTATTAGTTATACAAATCTTTCTGTGAAAAATGGAGAAAATATTAAAAAGGAGAGTGACACTTTACTTATATGAAAATTGAAAAAAGGTGTTTTAAACACTTATTTATCTGTAACTTTTTTTCTTTTAAGAGATTAAATTAGTTTATGGACCTTACACTACTCTAAAAATGGGCGGAATTGGAATTCAGGGAGTGGCAATTTCATATATTAAATATCTTTTTTTTTGAAACATTTGTATTTCGTTAGATAAATAAGTGAATTTGTGTATTTAGTTATATATTGATAATTTATTACTATGTTCCACAAATGGAAAGAATCGGACAAGCGGAAAGAATACATCAAGTTCAGTGCATAATCCTAGAATAACAACTGTAGTAAAATCACAATTTCTTGCATATCGTCCATTAAGGAAAAACGTAATAAAACATGAACGAAATAACCGATTTTGATGATTTTGGTAAGATTTCACAGAATATAGTATAAATATTATAATGAAGGGTATTAATCGCATATTTTCGAGGTTAAATTATTTTTTAATAAAATTGCTATAAATTCCGAACGGCTCGACCAATTTTATATGCATTGAAATGTTTTCAGGACGTAAGTAGTATTACAAACTATATTTAATTAACTCTTTTGCGTTACAAATATTTACTGTATATACAAATTCATTAAAATTTCTTTCGGCGTGGAACACCTACTCTTTAATTGGTTACAGTGTACATAAGCATATCATAACAATTTAAGAAGCACTGTTTGAAAGCTGAATATCATACCTTTCCAACATGGTACCACATAATAATCTACTTTTTGTTCGAAACATTTCGAAAAAATGCCCTTAAAAATATAGCTCAAAAAATCTATAAAAAATATTCAATAATTTATCTCTCTAAAACCCTTTATTTCATTAATTTCCAATGACTTTCACCTAAAGTATTTATGAGACGCTAATGTGGTTTCTGGCCCATAGTGCGCTGGCAGTGATCTAAGTCGAGCGGTTGAAAGCCGGCTCGTGTCCGCCGCCGAGAAATCAAAACAGCAGCCGGTTTTTGTCGGTAATGAAATATCTCTCTCTAACTCCAGATTTCTTATTGATAGGTGTATCGAAATTTAGATATATATATATATATATATATATATATATATATATATATATATATATATATATATATATATATATATATATATATATATATATATATATATATATATATATATATATAAACAAATTTTAAAAAATATTCCGAAAAATTTCATTCAACATTTTTTCAAAATTTTGACAGCAAACACATTGCGAACTAATATTTAAATGTTTTTCAAGAGAGCTTAGAGAATTGCGATAAATTACTCTCTCGACACACTTTTTTGGTAACACAAATTTCTTTTTGATTTTTTGCAAAAACTAATATCTGGATACAGATTTTTTTGCATCTGCAACATGGCGAAATTGTGCGATATATACGATATAAAGTAACAAAAACGACCTTTTTTGCAACTTTGACTCGATTTTGTACAAAATCTCGACGTATAAGGAAAATTCTGAGTATGCAGCAGGAATCAGGAGACCGAAATCAACCAGAATTGATAGGTTTCATTTCAGATTAAAATCCTTGTAGAACAGTATTATTCGACTGGTCAGTCTAACATTTTATAGTAAACGACCAGTAAAACTGTTTCCAGCTAAAACTTTGCAGCTAAAAAATGCAATAAAGAGTATTTCTTGTATATTAATTGCTAAAAGCACTTAATTTAATAACAATATATTCTTTATTTCGGTGTCGTCTCAAGTCAACTCACTGGTCACCAGAATTGACAAATTGTCCAATGGTGACACCTCCACTTCGGTGGAAGTCCTCCTCGTGGAAGTCCCTGGAAACGGCGCTCTACACCACCCGGTGTAGAAGTCGGCTAAAGTGAGTGGCGAGCATCTCTCTCAGAGTGAGGGTTCGTGCGTTGAGTTTGGGTCCCACCACGGAAAAAACCTATGCGCCCAATGAAAACAAAAAAGAAGCCTCGGATAACGACCGATTACAACGATGACGACCCACGCAAACGATTTAAGGACCATGATTTACGGATATGCACCTGGAATGTCCGGACCCTTTATAGGGAAGGTGCCTCTATCCAGCTGGCAGATGTCCTCGAAAAATATAAGGCTGACATCACCGCTATCCAGGAGATGCGATGGACGGGACAGGGCTGTTCGAAACAAGCGTCCTGTGATATCTACTACAGCTGCCATGCGGAGAGACACGAATTTGGATGTGGATTTGTGGTCGGCAAGAGACTCCGCCATCTTGTCTCTAGGTTCACGCCCGTGGACGAAAGGCTGGCAACAATCCGCATCAAGGCTAAATATTTCCATATCAGCCTAATTGTGCACACGCTCCGACGAACGAGAAAGATGACGAGACAAAAGAGCGCTTCTACGAACGCCTAGACAACGCATACGAGCGCTGCCCCCGCCACGATATCAAAATCGTGCTAGGCGATTTTAACGCCAAGGTGGGCAGAGAAGCCATCTATTGTCCCACAATCGGAAAATTTAGCCTCCATGCCAACACTTCCGATAACGGAACGAGGCTAATCGACTTCGCCGCAGCACGAAACATGGTAGTTAGTAGCACTAGATTCGAACATTTCGATATCCACAAGGCCACATGGTTGTCGCCCGATCAAAAAACTCGAAATCAAATTGATCACGTTGTGATTGACGGAAGGCACGCTTCAAGCGTGATGGACGTACGCACTATCCGAGGTGCCAATATGGACTCGGATCATTACCTTGTAGCAGCCAAGGTCCGCACACGCTTAAGCGCTGCGAAGAACGTACGGAACCAAACGCAGAGAAAGCTAGACGTCGGAAAGCTGCAATCACAACAGACGACGCAAGCCTTTTCCACTCGACTCTCACACCTGCTTAGACAAAGCACTCCTCCTCTCGATGATATAAGCGCGCAGTGAATCATATCTCCTGCTCTATGCGCACGGCTGCCGAAGAGGTGCTTGGATTCCAACGCCCCCTGAGGAATCAGTGGTATGACCAAGAGTGTCGCGCGGCCACTGCAGAGAAAGACGCTGCGTACAAATCCACCCTGCAGTCAGTAGCTACACGAGCAGCGAAGGAGCGATACAAAGAGAAGAGGAGGGAAGAGAGACGTCTTTTCAGGCGTCAAAAAAGCGAGGCAGAAAGACGTGAGTGTGAGGAGATTGAGATGCATGGGGACAGGAATGAGGCTCGAAAATTCTTCGAGAAAATAAGACGCCTAGCCGGAGGTTCGAAATCCGGAGCCTCTTCCTGTAAAGATGAGAAAGGAAATCTAGTGACAGATATCCAGAGCACACTGAAAATATGGAGGGATCACTTCTCTAAACTGCTGACCGGTGATGATGACCTCAATTCCACCGATAGAGAAGCAAACCCGGCAACCCCAGTACTTGATGACGACGTTGAGATTCCGCCACCCGACCATGACGAGGTCAGTACAGCCATTGCTCGGCTGAAAAACAACAAAGCCGCAGGTGCTGATGGCCTGCCTGCTGAATTGTTTAAGACCGGAGGCGAAGAGCTAATAGAGAGCATGCACGAGCTCGTATGCAGAATATGGTCGGATGAAAGCATGCCAAGTGACTGGAACCTCAGTGCACTCTGCCCAATCCTTAAGAAAGGGGATCCCACTATCTGCGCCAACTACCGTGGGATCAGCCTACTAAATATCGCATACAAGGTTCTATCGAGCGTATTATGTGAAAGACTGAAGCCCATCGTCAACAGACTGATTGGACCTTATCAGTGCGGCTTCAGACCTGGAAAGTCCACCATAGACCAGATTTTCACATTGCGCCTAATCCAGGAAAAGACCCTAGAAAAACAGATCGACACCTACCACCTATTAGTCAACTATAAAGCCGCCTTCGACACTCCGATAAGGGAACGATTATACGCCGCAATGTCTGAGTTCGGTATACCTGCGAAACTTATAAGGCTTTGCAGGATGACCCTGAGCAACACACGTTGCTCAGTGAGAATAGGAAAAGACCCTCCGAGCCATTTCATACCGAACGAGGTTTCAGACAGGGTGACTCCCTATCGTGCGACTTTTTTAACTTATTGATGGAGAAAATAGTTCGAGCTGCCGAACTCCGTCAAAGCGGCACTATCCTCAACAAAAGTGTCATGCTGCTCGCATATGCCGACGATATTGATATCATTGGCAGGAGCACACGAGCAGTCAGCGCAGCATTCTCCAGATTGGAGTCGCGTCGAATGGGTCTAGCGGTGAACGAGGACAAGACGAAGTTCCTTGTGTCAACAAGCAAAAAAGAGTGCGTGCGTCTTGGACAAAAAGCTGATTTTGACACCCACAAGTTCGACATTGTGAAGGACTTCGTCAATCTGGGATCCAGCGTAAACAGCAACAACGACGTCAGCCTGGAGATCAAACGGAGAATAACTCTTGCCAACAGGTGCTACTTTGGGCTCAGTAGGCAATTGAGAAGCAGAGCCCTCTCTCGCCGGACAAAAATAACGCTCTACAAGTCACTCATCATGCCCGTCCTGCTTTATGGTGCAGAAACATGGACGCTGGCCACCACCGATGAGAGAGTACTGGGAGCGTTCGAGAGAAAGATTCTCCGTAAAATCTTTGGCCCTATCTGCTTTGCTAACGAGTATCGAATCAGGATGAACCACGAGCTGTATGAGTTATTCGACGACATTGACATAGTCAAGCGCATCAAGATCCAGCGGCTTCGCTGGCTAGGCCATGTCGAACGAATGGATGAAAACACTCCAGCCAAGAAGGTGCTTGAATCGAAACTCGAAGGTGGACAGCGTAGAAGAGGGCGTCCAAATCTGCGTTGGAAAGACCAAGTTGAGGACAACCTGGCAACGCTTGGTATTTCTAACTGGCGTCAGCGCGCGCAAAGCAGATCCGACTGGCACGGCTTCATCTCAGCGGCCAAAACCGATCCACGGTTGTAAGGGCCATTTAAGTAAGTAAGTAAGTAAGTATATTCTTTATTTTTTGTATTTTTTGACAAAAAAAAGTTTGTTTATGACAATTTGTAATTTTAAAAATATTGTCATTTATAAATTGTTCATGCTGAACCCCTCTTAACAAAATGGGCGAATTAAATATGGTTGCTGGACACAAAAATACATGGAGGAACTCATGCGCAGAAGCTCGTTGGACTCATGCGAAGAAGCACGTTGGACTCATGAGCAGAAGAACGTTGGACTTCCACTATGTTCAAGTATGAATGAGCTTCAACAAAAGGTGCGTTCGGGTAGAACATTCCTTTAACTCTTTTAACTCCATACACTCCTTTTCCGTTCGGGTACACGGAACTGGTATAAAAAGTGCAACCCCTTACGTTCGATTAAAAAATTAAGAGTCAAAAGAGTTACCTCCGCAAGCCCCACCTCAGTGCGCTAGAACTTATGAAGCTTACGCTTGCATCGATAGAATTTGAGAATTTATATTTTAAATAAACTTCTAAGAATTTTTACTATTAATCGGTGGTGAGATTTTCTCGTACTTATAAAGTTTGAAATATGTTTACCACAAATATTTCATGTACTTATCGTCCGTTAAATTAAAAGTTTTTTGCTTGCTGCATAACAGTGTAGGGAAATATTCAAAAACATGTTTATTTAAAGAACAAATCAAACAAAAGTTTATTCATTAGTTTTTTAACCGTCATTCAAAAAAACAATTTTCAATCATTTATTCGTTATTTGAAATTTCAATCAAATTTTTTTTTGTGAATAAAAATTTATTCTAAATAAAAATTTCACATGTTTTTCACAAAAATAATTTATTCGTTAGTTTTTATTTTTATTTGAAATAAAAAATGCCCTACACTAGACTGATTCAAAAACAGAAAATCTTAAAATGTTTCGCTCCGCGTCGACTTGAAACTAGGACCATAAAACCATTAAATCCAAAAAAAAGTAATCGTGTGATATTGCGCAAAGAGCTTAAAGGTCATTTTTGAGCTTTTAACGACTATTTTCAATAAAATTATTGTTACTCCAAGTATAAAAAGATATCACTCGATCACATTTTTTAAAGTATAATTTTTCAGTTAACGGTTAATAATGACTTGCCAAACACGAAAAATGTCGACTTTTTTTTACTATAATGATTTTTACGGTCGAAAATTTTCTAATTTTATTCTAATGAGTTTAAGACAACATTTTTGTATTATTGCACATACAATTATCTTTAAAATCTTTAAAAAAAAAAAATTACATTCAACTTATTATTAAAAAAAAAATCAAAAAACCCCAAAAAAATATTAAACCGAGATATCTAATAAAATGTGCCAACGACTTTTTATTTATTTTGATCTTAAAATACTCGGGATGGATATCCGAAACATTTTCTTGAATAATTTGGGGTGTGCATCAACTTTTGGGTTGAGAGTGTTTTAGGCAGGAGTGCAGAATCTTACTATGTACTAATAAAACGATGCCTAAAAATATAAGAGAGACATATCATTTTAAAGATAATTGTATGTGCAATAATACAAAAATGTTATCCCAAATTCCTTAGAATAAAATTAGAAAAATTTCGACCGTTAAAATTACTATAGTAAGTCGGCATTTTTCGTGTTTGGTGAGTCATGAAATTTTAACGGTTAACTAAAATTTATGGTTTAAAAAATCATAATTTCATTAAGTGATTTTAAATTAAATAAAAAAATAAAATTGAGTGATATCTTTTTATACTTGAGTAACAATAATTTTATTGAAAATAGTCGTTAAAAGCTCAAAAATGACCTTTAAGCTCTTTGCGCAATATCACAAGATCACTTTTTTTTTGGTTTTAAAAGCTTCTTCTCAGTTTTAGAGGTCCTAGTTTCAGAAAGTCAACGCGGAAGGAAAAATAGTTCTAGATTTGTCATACAAATTTGAATCATTCTACCCTACACTGCTTCATAATCACCATTATATTAGAAAACTTATTTTATAGTTTATTAGTTTTCAAAGACTTTGTTTTAATTTCAGAATTTTCAATTTATAAATATCTTGTATATTTCAGTTTGTAGTATTATGACAAAAAGATGCTCTATAATTTGTGCGTTCGGCATTACCTTTTTTTTACAGTTTTAACTCTAAACTAACTCTCAAAATACTCTGACTCTACCTCCACTCGAGAGCCTCTTCGACCTTCTACACGAACGCACTCATAGTACGCTGCTGAATATTTCAACAAGTAAACATGGATATGGTAGCTCAGTGGGTAGTGGGTTGGACTGCGATCCGAAAGGTCCCCTGTTCAAGCCTGGACTAGGGCTAACAACATCTTTCCATAGAAACATTTTTCTATACCGCGCTACCTCTCGGCAGTAAATGACAAACCTACGAGAGTAAATCATTGCCTATGAAAAGCTCTCACCCGCCGTTCGGATTCGGCAATAAACTGTAGGTCCCACCACTTTGAGTACAAATATAATACGCACAGCTAAAAATGGTGAGAGAGCTCGGCCTAAGTTCTTATAGGACTGTAGTGCCAAACTATTCTTATTAAACATGGATATGGACAATTTGAAGCCGTGAATATTGAAAAACTTAGCAGCGTGCTATTGACTACGCATGAGTTCCTTATCATTTATCATGTCCTATAGAATTTAAATATTTTTGAAATTGCCAAACAAATTTTTATATATGCCTTCATATATGAGTTTATATCCAATTATATATAGTCATATATAATTGGAAAGAGACAACTTACGGATCTGATCACATCTGATCAAATCTATTTTCAGATCAAATATATAACTATTTCTTCACGGTTACATATATGTAAAATAAAAAAAATGTTCTTACATATATAGGTTCATATATGTGTCCATATACAACTATATATAGTCGTTGTAGAACGAAAAGTCACCAAATACATTTTTATGAAAAACTTAAATTTCGAGTTTGTTGATTAATATTATAAAATATTATTGATGCATTTTTAAAGTCAATTGATAGATTTACATTTTCTTATCATGTTTTAAAAGGAATATTACGACTTTAATTTAATTTAATAAAAAATGTTCGTTAAATGCTGAACTCCAAAATTAGAATATTTTATATTTGAAAATTTTTGAAAGTTTTTACAAAACTATTTTTTTTATATTTTTTATTTTTTTATAAAATTTGAAACAAATTTAATCGATCAATCGAAACACTGTCATCTTTGTTTTTCATCTTTAAAATAAAATATTTGGCTGATCTCTTTACAACTTCATATGGACCAGTATATTTAGGTTGAAGAGGTTTTGTTACTCCATCTTACGAACCCAAACCGATTTTGAATGTAGAAGATCCTTTGAAATGAATTCATGCGGATGACCATGTGGTAATGCAATTTTCAGCTGAATTTGTTGCATTGCGTCTTTCACAGCACTTACGAAGTCTGTTGCGTTAAGACGAACGTTAGTTTTTTGAATAAAAAATTCGCTAGGCAGATGGACATTTTCGCCATACAGTACTTCTGCAGCAGATGCTTTAATGTCGTCGGTATACACGGACCTTAAACTAAGCAACACTGATGACAAAGATTTTGCCCATTGCGCATTTTCTCTGCAAATCAACGAAGCTTTTAAGGTCCTGTGAAGTCTTTCGATCATACCATTCGCTTGAGGATGGTAAGATGTGGTATGTTGACATTTTGCACCAAGAAATTCGGACAAGTCGTGGAAGAGTTTAGACGTGAATTGCCGTCCACGGTCGAAGATGATTTTGTTGGGACATCCATACCTTGATATCCAACCTTCGAAGAAAGTTCGGCTAACAGTCTCAAACGTGATGGAACCATATCTCCTGCTCTATGCGGACGGCTGCCGAAGAGGTGCTTGGATTCCAACGCCCCCTGAGTAATCAGTGGTATGACCAAGAGAGTCGCGCGGCCACTGCAGAGAAAGACGCTGCGTACAAATCCACCCTGCAGTCAGTAGCTACGCGAGCTGCGAAGGAGCGATACAAAGAGAAGAGGAGGGAAGAGAGACGTCTTTTCAGGCGTAAAAAAAGCGAGGCAGAAAGACGTGAGTGTATTATGTGAAAGACTGAAGCCCATCGTCAACAGACTGATTGGACCTTATCAGTGCGGCTTCAGACCTGGAAAGTCCACCATAGACCAGATTTTTACATTGCGCGTAATCCAGGAAAAGACCCTAGAAAAACAGATCGACACCTACCACCTATTAGTCGACTATAAAGCCGCCTTCGACACTCCGATAAGGGAACGATTATACGCCGCAATGTCTGAGTTCGGTATACCTGCGAAACTTATAAGGCTTTGCAGGATGACCCTGAGCAACACACGTTGCTCAGTGAGAATAGGAAAAGACCTCTCCGAGCCATTTCATACCGAACGAGGTTTCAGACAGGGTGACTCCGTATCGTGCAACTTATTGATGGAGAAAATAGTTCGAGCTGCCGAACTCCGTCAAAGCGGCACTATCCTCAACAAAAGTGTCATGCTGCTCGCATATGCCGACGATATTGCAGTCAGCGCAGCATTCTCCATATTGGAGAAAGAGTCGTGTCGAATGGGTCTAGCGGTGAACGAGGACAAGACGAAGTTCCTTGTGTCAACAAGCAAAAAAGAGTCCGTGCGTCTTGGACAAAAAGCTGATTTTGACACTCACAAGTTCGACATTGTGAAAGACTTCGTCTATCTGGGATCCAGCGTAAACAGCAACAACGAAGTCAGCCTGGAGATCAAACGGAGAATAACTCTTGCCAACAGGTGCTACTTTGGGCTCAGTAGGCAATTGAGAAGCAGAGCCCTCTCTCGCCGTACAAAAATAATGCTCTACAAGTCACTCATAATGCCCGTCCTACTTTATGGTGCAGAAATATGGACGCTGACCTCCACCGATGAGAGAGTACTGGGAGCGTTCGAGAGAAAGATTCTCCGTAAAATCTTTGGCCCCATCTGCTTTGCTAAGGAGTATCGAATCAGGATGAACCATGATTATTCGACGACATTGACATAGTCAAGCGCATCAAGATCCAGCGGCTTCGCTCGCTAGGTCATGTCGAACGAATGGATGAAAACACTCCAGCAAAGAAGGTGCTTGAATCGAAACTCGAAGGTGGACAGCGTAGAAGAGGGCGTCCAAATATGCGTTGGAAAGACCAAGTTGAGGACAACCTGGCAACGCTTGGTATTTCTAACTGGCGTCAGCGCGCGCAAAGCAGATCCGACTGGCGCGGCTTCATCTCAGCGGCCAAAACCGACCCACGGTTGTAAGGGCCATTTAAGTAAGTAAGTATCTTGAGAATCCGTCTATTACTGTCAGCAGATATGAATATTAATCGGAGGGTGGTAATGCAGTCTTCTGGATATCATCAGGATGCATGTCGATCTGATGATAAGCTCTAATGATGTCTAGTTTCGAAAAAAACTTTCGAACATGTAGGCAATACACATAGTCTGTGATGAATGGGATGGGGTACCGATCGGTAACCGTAATATTGTTTAAAAATCGGTAATCCCCACAGGGTCACCAATCTCCGTTCTGTTTAGGAGCCATGTCTAAGGGTTTAGACCACATGCTTTTCGACGGACGAATAATTGCATTGTCCAATTGTCAAGCTTTGATTCTTGATAATTGTTGTTATGCCAAGATATGGTTCTCTTGAGATTGTTGCAGGTACTGACAGAAGCGTAAATCTATCTACAAGTTTTCGGTTCTTGAGGTCGGAAAGTAGATGAAAATGTTTCAGGAAATCTGAACCGATGGTGCATTTTGTGACGTCTGCAATGATAAACAGCCTATCCTCAACTGTGAATGCTTTCCGCAGACCAAGATCGACCGTTAGCTGCGAACAGATTTACTGAAGAGGGCGATGAATTGCTCACGTATACATCCCTTGGTATAACCGAGATAACAGCATCGGTGTCAATCAGCCTGATGTATTATTAGATATTTCGGAGGCCGCAGGATCCGAAAAGGTCACTAATTTTTTGGATAGCTGCATGGCGAAGTGCATTTGGTGGCTTTGTCACCAAAGCGCGTGTTGCACCAACAGTAATTTGGGGAAAAAAAAACTGGAATTTCTGCGCGATGAACTGCGACTACGCTGCAAGTCTCTGCCACGATTCATTTGCTCGAACCGTTTCTCCAGAGCTTCTATTTGTTGCGACAAGCGACCAAATGGCGAGGAATCTGGCGTATTTGCAACGCTGGTGATGTTAGCAGGACGCAGCATGTCAATGACTGCTGTTCGCTGATCGCAAGAATTGCACGGACGTTGCACAGTGTGCCAAAACGCTCTTAAATTGTCGGAACCACTCAACCGATTTTAAAAATTTTAAAGGAGTTGTACAGAGAGAACTTAAGTTTTGCAATTAGAGTTTGTAGCTTTAATAGTTATGGAAATAAAACTCAGTAAAGTTGGACATTTTTTCATAAAAAATCTTTCAAAAATTGTAAAAAACCCAAAAGTTATCTGATTTTTAAAATTATATTTTTTATGGAAAGCTAACATTGAGATATAAAAAAATATGCTTACATAAGAAAATATTTTGTTTAGTTTTAAAGATATAGACTTGAAAATGATCTTTTTTTAAATTTTTGAAGCCTTTACTATATATTTTTACATAGATTGTACATTTTATTACGAAATCAAAATATGTGCATGGGACTTTTATAAACAATTCACACATAAATCATAAACTAAAAACTGTTTTAATATATCTCAAGTGGTTAAGTATATATAAAATTGTAAAGTCGAAATTTTGTTTTATTTTCCATTTTTTCATTTTTTTTTTGAAAATTTGACTTTTACGGAAATCTCCGTAAGTATTTTTTTTTTCTTCAATAACATGAACTTTTGTTATATTTTTTTGATAGATAACATTACTGAGAATCTTTTAACTGATAGAACTTATCCAAAATATATTTAACCAATCTGGCAACACTGGTCAAAGTTTAAGTTTAATAATTTTTTTTTTTTACTTTGACCCCCTGCAGAAAAGTTTTCAAAGTCGAAAGTCAATTATATATAAGCAGTTTTAAGGACGAGTTTTTTTCTACGTATTTCTGACCCTTACGGTGAAGTATATGTGCAGGGCAGCATTTTTTTCGAAAAAATACTCATTTTTTGAAGAGACAGATTAAAACAGTATGTCTCACTTTATAATAAATATATACCTAAAAATGTTTTAATAAAGCATAAGTACATAAAACTATTATATATTAGGTAAACGTTTCATGATGATAAGGTTAATACTTATTTAGATAAAATATTGCTTTTATTTTTTTTATTTTTCTGCTTTTTCAAAAAAAAATTGTCTTTATCTTAACCACATAGATTCCTTGAAATTTTTTCTTTTCAATGATACCAAACACTTATATATTTACCTTACATATGTGTGCAAAATGTCATATTAATTAACAAATCAAAATTTCGTATTTTTTTCATTTTATTTTGATTTTGCACACCTGCAGAAAAGTTTTCAAAGCTCAACGTAAAAAATTAGGTATGCAATTTGAAATATAAATTAGTTCTAAACATTTTTTAACCTTACTTATTTTTTGCCCGTCAAAGCAACATTATTTCTGGAAATATAAATTTTTTAAAAGGACTTGTCATAAATGTATATATTACCAAATTATTTTTTTTAAGTTCGAGTATATAAGGTTAGTATTTAATCGGTGAAAGTTTCATGATGATAAGGTTAACTATTATTTAGATATGTTCAATCAAATTCAATGTAAGTTTTGCATAATTTCCCATACGAATTAGATAATTTTGTATTTCGTTTGTAGAAATAACTTGTCCTTAAAACTGCTTACTTAAAATTTGACTTTCGACTTTGAAAATTTTTCTGCAGGGGGTCAAATAAAAAAACAAAAAAAAACTTGAACTTTGACCAGTGTTGCCAGATTGGTTAAATATATTTTGGATAAGTTTTATTATTTAAAAGATTCTCAGTAAGTTATCTATCAAAAAAATATAAAAAAGTACATGTTATTGAAGAAGAAAAAAAATACTTACGGAGATTTCCGTAAAAGTCAAATTTTCCAAAAAAAAAGAAAAAATGGAAAATAAAACAAAATTTCGACTTTACAATTTTATATATACTAAACCACTTGAGATATTTTAAAACGGTTTTTAGTTTATGATTTATGTGTGAATTGTTTATAAAAGTTCCATACACATATTTTGATTTCATGATTAAATGTGTAATCTATGTAAAAATATGTAAAGTATAGTCTTCAAAAATTAAAAAAAAAATCATGTTCAAGTCTATATATTTAAAACTAAACAAGATATTTTCTCATGTGAGCATATTTTTTTATATCTTAATGTAAGCTTTCCATAAACAAAAGAATTTTAAAAATCGGATAACTTTTGGATTTTTCACAATTTTTGAAAGATTTTTCATGAACAAATTTCCAACTTTACTGATTTCCATCTCCATAACTATTAAAGCTACAAACTCTAATTTCAAAACTTAAGTTCTCTCTGTACAACACTTTTTAAATTTAAAATCGGTTGCGTGGTTCCGACAATACTGAATTTCACCCGATTTAAAAGCGTTTGGGCACACTGTGCGTTGACGGGTAGCTGCTCAAGAAACAGACTTTTAATGACGTTGTCTCCTACTTGTCCACTTCCGAGGTTCTGCATCGTATGCAAGAAGTGCGATTCCTGTTGATCTCCGAGAACTTGACCGCTCAGTTATCGCTTGAGCTTGCGCTCAAAGGATTCCGAGAACAAAGATATGATCCGAGTTTTAAGTGTCTCATATCTGTTTCCCTCTGGAGCCGTTTCCAAAATATCGCTTACCAGGTCCAACGTGCTAGCATCGACGTTTGCGACAAGATGCCGAAATTTAGTTCCGTCAGCGCTGATTCGAGCGATGGAGAAAATAGATTATATTTGCAGGAACCATACTCGCGGATTTTTTGACCAAAATGGAGGGAATATCTGTACGCTTGTTGAGTAAACTGCAGTTTCCGGTTGATGCGAATTTGCTCTTAACAATTCTGAGGCGTTATGGACCGGAGCGTCCGAAGATGGTATATCAGACTTAATTAACATCGTGTTTCATCAAAATTTCGTATTTTTTCATTTTATTTTGATTTTGCACACCTGCAGAAAAGTTTTCGAAGCTCAACGTAAAAAATTAGGTATGCAATTTGAAAGATAAATTAGTTCTAAACATTTTTTAACCTTACTTATTATTTGCCCGTCAAAGCAACGTTATTTCTGGAAATATAAATTTTTTAAAAGGACTTGTCATAAAACTTGTCATAAATGTATGTGAACTAGATTTGCTATTATATACTTGTTGTTATATACTTTGTTGTTTTGTATTTAAATTATCGTTTTACTTTTTACTTATATTTTAAAATGTTTTCGATGAAAAATATTTGAATTGAATTTGAAATTAAACTTCTATCGAACAACACGTGCTGCTTTACCTCTTCTTATTACAATTTGGGGGCTCAACTATAAACGACTGAAGACTCATATCTGAAGACTTATCAATATCATGGCTGAAAATCAAGACTCAAGACTTTCCTTATCCATAGTGGATCAAATGACGATTGCACAGTTGCGACAGGAGCTAGAAGACGAGATGCTCCAATTAATGGAAGTCGTGCTGTCCTTAAATTACGGCTTATGAATCTGGTCTCGAACGAGGGAGAAGGAGAAGACGATGATGACGAAGAGGAGCAGCAACAAGAGGTGCCGGTGAATACAAATTCGGTAGAAAGCGTCGATCGAGGACAAATTGTTCAACAAGATGTTAATACTGCATCACAGACAAGCTTTGATCAACTGGGTTTCATACGACAACAACAAGCAATGCATGGAACTGCAGAAGTACGCGCTATGCGTATGTCTTTCAGAGACGCAGAGTGTATTGTTGAAACATTCAATGGAGAAGACGATGCGTTGGTTGAGGTATGGATACGGTGAGTTGAAGAATTGGAAGACGATTGCGGATGGACAGAGAATGATTTGGTTGTCTACGCAAAAAAGCAACTTCGTGGTGCTGCTAAATCCTTTATAGCAAGCTTGCCGCGTTGCAACCACTGGATGGAGTTTAAAAGCGAATTAGTTCGCGAATTCAAGGCAGTGATTAACTCGAAAGATGTACACGAGAAGCTGAGTCTCAGAAAGAAGAAGTCAAACGAGTCCTGGCGAGCATACGTATATGAAATGCGCGAGATCGCATCTTCCATAAGACTGGATGATAGTTCAACAATTTCCTACATAGTCGATGGCATAGCGGATGATTCCATGGAAAAGTTGGTATTGCATGGAGCTACGAATTTTAATGAACTCAAAATTAAATTTATGGAATACGAGAAGAACAAGAACGCTAAAAAACCATTATCATCAGTCAAAGTACCATCACCGCAAATCCGCAATAAGCTTTCAAAAGCAGTGTTGAAGAAAATTAAATGCTACATGTGCGGTGAGGACGGACACGGATCGCGAAACTGTCCTAATGCAAGCAAAGGGCCTAAGTGTTTCAGTTGTAATAAGTTCGGACATATAGCGTCTGCATACATTAAAAGATCTTTCGATAAAAAGAACGTGATAAATGTCAACGTCGAAGAACCTGTAGTAACGATAACAATTGGCACACGATCATTCGAAGCGCTAGTGGACACAGGAAGTTGCGTACATTTAATGAAGTTGGTGGTACATAAAGATGTTGGGAACTGAAGTTGCAGAAGACTCAAAGGAATTTTCTTGGTCTTGGATTGAAGAAAACTGTTCCGGAAGGATTAGCAACACATAGCATATTATTGTCAGGTGAGCAAAATGTCTGTCATTTTTATGTTGTGTCAAACGCTACTATGTCTTATGACATTATTTTGGGTCGAGAATTCCTGAAAGATTGCGAGTTCTGTATGAGTTCACAGAAAATTTCGTTCAAAAAGTTGGTCGCAGATAATTTAATTGACGGAAAGCATGAAGACAATTTAGCAAGTATTCAAGTAGTGGTGGATGGCGTGGAATTAGATGTTCCAACAAAATTTGAAGACGTCGTTGCTGATATTTACCAAAATTATGTTCCGGAAATAGTTGCAGATTGTCCAGTAAAAACAAGGTTAATTCTGAATGACGAAACTCCAATTTACCAACGCGCGCGGAGACTTGCGCCACTGGAAACGAAGATTGTCCCTAGCAATTCAGAATTTTCGAATTGATATCAGTTCTAGATATCAGTTGGAAGAAGAGTCAGTTCCTGAAAACAACAGTTGAATATCTAGGACACATGGTAAGTGACTCAAAGATTCATCCATTAGAATCAAAAATAAAAGCAGTACAAAACTTTCCTGAGCCAAAGTCAGACAAAGAATTGCAAAGCTTTTTGGGATTAGCAGGCTATTTCCGAAAATTCATTTGTGGATACGCAAGCATAGTCGCACCGTTGCATAAACTTCTGCGTGGAGGTGTAAAGAAGATTAAGTTTGAAATGGACCATAAGGCAGTATTTGAGAAAATTAAAGGAAGACTGGTGAAAAATCCTGTACTACAAATATATGATCCTGATGCTGCGAATTACATACAGATGGTAGTAAACAGGGATTTGGCGCCATATTAATGAAGAAACGTGACGAGATTTCCGATTTTAATCCTGTATTATATTGGAGCAAATACACTAGTGATGCAGAAAAAAATTATCACTCTTATGAATTGGAAGTGTTGGCAATCGTTGAATCGGTAAAAAAGTTACGACCATACTTATTGGGAAGACCATTCAAAATTATAACAGATTGCGCTGCGTTTAAACGAACTGTTAACAAGTCAGACGTTCCACCTAGAGTTAAACGTTGGACTCTCTACTTAGAAGAATACAATTATGTTATGGAACACCGTTCTAGTGTTAGAATGCAGCACGTAGACGCATTAAGCAGATATCCAATAATGGTTGCCGAAGACTCGTTGATAACATTAGTAAAAAAGAATCAGATGGACGATGATCGTATTGCAGCAATTATGAAGATAGTTGGTCAGGAAGAATTTGATAGCTACGTCTTAAAAGCGGAATTTTGATGAAATTTGTTGAAGGACGAGAACTACTTGCAGTACCTGTCTCTATGGAGAAAGAAGTAATAAAATCAGCTCACGAAAAAGGACACTTCGGTGTAGAAAAAACTGAGAAGGTGGTAAAAGGTGATTTTTACATAAAAGGACTACACGAAAAAGTAAAGAATTGTATTCAGAGCTGTCTTCAGTGCATTGTTATGAATCGCAAAACAGGAAAACAGGAGGGGAAATTGAATCCAATTTCCAAAGATGACTTACCATTAGTTACATTGCACATGGACCACTAACGGCGACAAAGAAGGGATACAGATACTTATTGATCATCGTGGATGCATTTTCTAAGTTCACGTGGATTTATCCGACAAAAACTACTGCTGTTTCCGAAGTTTTGAATCGCTTTGATAGTCTCGTCAAAACATTCGGATATCCTGAAAGACTTATCACGGATAAAGGTGCATCATTTAGTTCTATCGATTTCAAAAACTTCTGCGATGATAACAATATTCGTCATTATCAAACTACTACTGGAGTTCCGAGAGGTAATGGACAATCGGTGTTATCTAAGCTCGCACTAAGTTCTCCAGATAAGTGGTACAAATTTGTTGATAAAGTTCAAAGGTGCATAAATTCAACGTATCATCGGGTTATAAATTTGACACCACACGAAGTTCTAACTGGCGTTAAGATGAGAAATGGAGTTGATGTGAAATTTTAAAATTTCTTCATGAAGAATTAGATCAAACATTTTGTGATGATCGTGAGGCAGATAGAAAGCAAGTACGTGAAAATATTTTAGAGGCACAGATTCGGCAAAAAGAGTCTTATGACAAGCACCTCAAAGATGCAATTAAATACAAAGTTGGGGATCTTGTTGCAATTAAAAGAACTCAATATGGAACACATTCGAAACTAAAAAGAAAATATCTTGGACCTTATGTGGTAAAGAACGTTAAACCACATAACCGATATGACGTTGAAAAACTAGGATCTGTAGAAGGACCAAAAAATACTTCAACCACGGCTCATTTGATGAAACCATGGATTTCATCGACAGGGGTCGATGTCTTATCAGGATTGGCCGTGTGAACTAGATTTGCTATTATATACTTGTTGTTATATACTTTGTTGTTTTGTATTTAAATTACTTACTTTATTTTTTTTTACTTTTTACTTATATTTTAAAATGTTTTCGATGAAAAATATTTGAATTGAATTTGAAATTAAACTTCTATCGAACAACACGTGCTGCTTTACCTTTTCTTATTACATGTATATATTACCAAATTATTTTTTATAAGTTCGAGTATATAAGGTTAGTATTTAATCGGTGAAAGTTTCATGATGATAAGGTTAACTATTATTTAGATATGTTCAATCAAATTCAATGTTAGTTTTGCATAATTTCCCATACGAAATACAAAATTGGATTCTGGTGTAGATAATTTTGTATTTCGTATGTAGAAATAACTTGTCCTTAAAACTGCTTACTTAAAATTTGACTTTCGACTTAAATTTTTTTTTTGAAATAAAAAAAAAATTGAAAAACTTGAACTTTGACCAGTGTTGATAGATTGGTTAAATTTATTTTGGATAAGTTTTATTATTTAAAAGATTCTCAGTAATGTTATCTATCAAAAAAATATAACAAAAGTACATGTTATTGAAGAAAAAAAAAATACTTACGGAGATTTCCGTAAAGGTCAAATTTTCCAAAAAAAAAAGAAAAAATGGAAAATAAAACAAAATTTTGAATTTACAATTTTATATATACTAAACCACTTGAGATATTTTAAAACGGTTTTTAGTTTATGATTTATGTGTGAATTGTTTATAAAAGTTCCATACACATATTTTGATTTCATGATACAATGTGCAATCTATGTAAAAATATGTAAAGTAAAATCTTCAAAAATTTAAAAAAAAAATCATGTTCAAGTCTATATATTTAAAACTAAACAAGATATTTTCTCATGTGAGAATATTTTTTTATATCTTAATGTAAGCTTTCCATAAACAAAAGAATTTTAAAAATCGAATAACTGTTGGATTTTTTACAATTTTTGAAAGATTTTTCATGAACAAATTTCCAACTTTACTGATTTAAGGCCAAATCGCATCGGTGCGTTAGGTCGTGCTTGCGTTTACAGAAAAAGTAGAATCTATAGAAACCAATGATTCAAACCGAAAGTAGACCTCATGCTTTTAATCGTAAATTCTCATCGTAAACGCATCAGCAACGCAAAAGTAGAGATACTGTGTACTAGGTCGTCCGTTTGACATTTCCCTAATAATCGTTATTTCATTTAATTTAATTTCCTTAAAAAATTATTTGAAAACAATAACAAAAATTTTATTTGAACAAAAAATTAATTTTTAGTGCGCGAAAATTGTTTATTTATACCGCGAATACGAGAAAACGGTTCGAAACGCAACCGTAACGCAATGCTTAATTGCAACTTGAAAAAGTCTGCTTATGCTTTGTGTGGACAGAGATCGTAACGCCTGAGCAACGCATAGCCAAAGTCGGTAAACGGATGACCGACCTAACGCAACGTTGTGATTTGGTCTTTCTATCTCCATAACTATTAAAGCTACAAACTCTAATTTCAAAACTTAAGTTCTCTCAAGTTGTCTCTGTACAACACTTTTTAAATTTAAAATCGGTTGACTGGTTCCGACAATACTGAATTTCACCCGATTTAAAAGCGTTTGGGCACACTGTGCGTTGTCGGGTAGCTGCTCAAGAAAGAGACTTTTAATGACGTTGTCTCCTACTTGTCCACTTCCGAGGTTCTGCATCGTATGCAAGAAGTGACCGCTCAGTAATCGCTTGAGCTTGCGCTCATAGGATTCCGAGAACAAAGATATGATCCGAGTTTTAAGTGTCTCATATCTGTTTCCCTCTGGAGCCGTTTCCAAAATATCGCTTACCAGGTCCAACGTGCTAGCATCGACGTTTGCGACAAGATGCCGAAATTTAGTTCCGTCAGCGCTGATTCGAGCGATGGAGAAAATAGATTATATTTGCAGGAACCATATTCGCGGATTTTTTGACCAAAATGGAGGTACGCTTGTTGAGTAAACTGCAGTTTCCGGTTATACCGGAGCGGCCTAAGATGGAATTCCTGATGATGTTCTTTGCATTTTCACTAAGGGTCCCCAGTTTAAAAGAAATATTACGACTTTTATATAAACTAATAAAACAATGTTCGTTAATGCTGAACACCAAAATTAGAATATTTTATTTTTGAAAATTTTTGAAAGTTTTTACAAAACTACTTTTTGAATTTTTTTATTTTTTTTTATAAAATTTGAAACAAGTATTTTACTTGGTGCATCACTACAATGTGGAAATTGACATCGTCAATTAAAAATTGACAGATATATAAAGATTTGTGTAAATGAATATTTGTCATTTTGAAAATGTATTTGGTGCCTTTTCGTTCTACAATGACGATATATTTATATGTAATTGGATAGAGACAAATTACGGATCTGATCATATATGATATCAGATCAAATCATATCTGATTATATATAACCATTTTTTACGGGTATTTAAAATATTTAAAGTTGAATGAAAATTTTCTGAATAAAATTTAGAAATCTACTATATTTGTGAATGTTTGTATGTGTTGTATCCCTTATGACTGTTTAAAAGTGGTTCCAAAGATGCAAGACTAAACATTTTTGTGTGAAGGTCGTCCAAAATCTATGATCGACGATACAAATGTGGCCCTGGTGAAGTCATAAATTGACGAAGATCCAAGATTAACACCAGAAATTATATCTGAGGAACTAAGAAAGAATGTCATAACTATATATATTAATTGAACACCTGGGATACACGAAGAAATCTGCTTGATGGGTACCCTAGCGTGGATCCAGAGGGGGGGCGGGTGAAGAGGGGGGCGCATTTTTGAATTTTACAAACAAATTAAAAAAAACACAAAACCAGTTGGGAAGGTTTTTAAAGTAGGTGTTATTAAGATAGTTTGGATTTTCATAATTATAGTCGGTCTAAGCCGACTATAAATACCCTACACATATGTATGGTAACCATTCAAAGTGGTATATAGGTCACCAGGGTATACGAATCCTGAAAATAACTACAAACTTTCCATCCCTGAACAATTTTCTTTCATTTGGTACACATAATTACAAATGGGTAGGTGTACCGAATTTCGATTTTTTTCTTGGTAACCACAAGTCGTTTCGTGGGAAAACATTATTTTCATGTATTTGAGTATAATGTCAATATATATTTTACCAAAAAAGTATACTTAAGCACGTATACAGTAAAATTGATTTGCAGATGTAAATTTTATATGAGGTATTTGAACATAAGTGGTCAGTTCTCAGGTCACAATAGACCGATCATGATAATTTTCTTGTTCAGACAGCTTATATTGTTGTGAATCAGAAACGTTTTTTTATGTATTTAAGAAAGCCTGTACATAACAAGTATGTGCATAAAGTTCAAATCTAAAAGCACAATAACAGATGCATGTTAACTTAACATAACGTCAACGACTTAACTGGAACAAGTGCATAATGTTTATGAGTGCATACTTTCAGGAGATAAAATTAAGTCTGCTTAAAAGCAAAAAAAAAATGCATTGGTTGCAATTTGATCCGAGACTCGCGCTAGCAAGTGTGCCGTCTGTTTAAAAGCAACAACGAAAGTATTGGTTGTAATTTAAGTCAAGACTAACGCCAGCATGGGAACCAATTAAGAATTTAGCACATTGGAATTTTCTCATTTAATGATTTCACAATATTAGTAAATATCTGATGTGGGGTTCATGAGGTTTTTAGTAGTACGTAGATTTAAGAATATGCTTGCTTGCATTTATGAGTTGTGTTTTAAGACATAAGTATAAGCAAGGGGTTCGTGAGTAGCACGATACCGAGGTGATGAGTAGAGGTTATGTTTAGATTTTAAGCATTACGATTTTAACTGCCTTAGAGTGCGGACGTGTTTTCAGTTTAAACTCAAGCTTGTAAAAATACTTAAAAATAATTAATAAAAGTATAAAGCAAGTCTAAAATATCCTTGCGTTTTTATTTAATAATAAATGTTAGGAAAGAATTGTGGACTTCGAGGGAATATTGTCACTGACGGTTTCATTAATAAAGGCAAGTACAAAAGGACCCCTGGAGCCCGCAACATTTTGGCGCAGCCGGTTTTTCAAGAATCTACAAAAAGGTCTGAAGGACGAATTTGAAGGAGCATTATAAAAAAAATATAAATGAAGAAACACAGAAGTGGAAAGGAAGGTATAATTAAAAATTGAATAAATTTTAGTAAGTTTGAGTGAAAGCAGTAAATAAATGGTGAAACTAAATGATAGAAAGAATGAAATTAAATAAATTTATAAATTTTAATTGAAAATTTTAATGATTATATGGCGAACTTTGAGGAATTGGAAGTAGCATATAGAAATATATTAGGACAACTTGGCAGATTTACTGAGAAATTGTGGAATCATTTTAGTTCGGAAGTTAACAATAAAGAAACTTTAGAATTAATAACCAGTTGGGAAGGTTAGATCACATGGGAAATTTTAAAGTAGGTGTAATTATGATAGTTAGGATTATCAAAATTATAGTCGGTCTAAGCCGACTATAAATACCCTACACATATGTGTGGTTACCATTCAAAGTGATATATAGGTCACCAGGGTATACGAATCCTGAAAATAACTACAAACATTCAATCGCTGAAGAATTTCCATTCATTTGATACCCATATTTACATATGGGTAGGTGTACCGAATTTCGATTTTTTTTTTGTGAATCACAAGTCTTTTCGCCGGAAAACATTATTATCATGTATTTGAGCATGATATCAATATGTATTTGACCAAAAAAGTTTACCTATATATACATAAATGTATACATAAAAATTGATCTTTATATGTACATTTTATACGAGGTATTTGAACATAAGTGGTCGGATCATAGGTCACAATAGACCGATCTCGCCAATTTTTTCGCACATACTGCGTAGGTATATTAGTAATCCAATTTATAAGTTTCATTTATCGAGCTCTTCAATTTTAAAAGTAGTAGGGATTTCAACAGACAGACGGACATACAGACAGACAGACAGACGGACATCGCTAAATCGACTCTGGAGGTCATGCTGATCAAGAATATATATACTTTTTCCATACCGGAGATGCTTCCTTCTGGGTGTTACAAACGGCGTACCAAACTGAATATACCCTTTCACTCTTAGTGTAGGATATAAAAAATAAAGTCAGTTCCACACGGGTTTACTCAGAAGTCGAAACAGTTGACGTAGTTTTTGAACAATTAGTATACTTCATGGAACATAAAAGTGCTCATAAAATAAAAGAATTAGAAGATTGTAAAGGGGAATTTACTGCATTAAATAAAAAATTAAACGATATTGTAGAAGAACGGCAGGAGTTGGTAGATCAGGCTAGTGGAATAGAGGAAGAAAACGAAAAATTAAGAACTTTGCTGAAAAATATAGATATTTCGGACGAATTAATTGAACGAGCACTGAGCCAACAGACCAGACTAGAATTCGAAACATTAGAAGAAGCAAATAATAAAGTAAGGGAATTAGATTCGAAAATCAGATTTTTAGAATCGGAAGTTAAGCTAGCCCACGAAACATCATTATATCATAAGGAGGCATTACAGATTGAAGGACAGTTGGATAAAATAACAGCACCGGAAACAACATTAGAAATGTCGTTAGATACTGTATCGAATTACGTAGGAAGTGTAGTTCCATTTTTTATGGGATCGGAATCACCGTCCGTTAAAACTGAACTTTATAGATTCATGGACGCTTGTGCGTTAGCAAGTCTAAAAATTACAGAAGAAAACAAAGAAGAATTTATTAGCTGTGTCAAACTGCACCTTCTTGGTGACGCTTATGATCTAGTCCGCACAAGAAAGTTCAATGATTTAGAGGAGTTATTTGACGTTCTAAGAAATACATATTTAAAAATGACTACGTTAGATTCGGTTCAGGATAGTATTAGAAAAGCATATCAGACGGATGGTGAGAGTCTGAGGACATTTGCAAGAAGATTAGAAAGATTATGGGCAAACGCTAATGAAATAGCAGATTCAAGGTACAAAAATAAAAATCTACCTACAGATGTTTTTAATACGGAACTAGTAAACTCAGTTCTGACAGCATTCAAGGTAGGTGTAAAAGATCCGACAATAAAGGTTCTATTATTAAGTAGCAAAGCAGAAAACTTGAATGATTTATTAGATGAAGCATTAAAGGCCCAGATAACAATTCAAGGAGATTCCGAGATTCCCTGAGGAAGTGTACAGTTTCGAACAACGATCTGTAACCAGTCCAACGAATAGTATTCAAAACAATCATTTTCAAACTACCCCACTAAATCACAAATTATCAACCCAAAATAAAACAAAAGGATCAAAAATACGACCAACATGCTCTTTTTGCCAGAAAAAAGGACATACACGAGACGAATGTATTACGCGGAAAAACACACCGTTTTGTATAGAGTGTGAAAAATATGGGCACGAATCTAGTTGGAGGTGTGCTTCCATTAGATTAGAAGCTCAAAATAAGGAAGGGTTTGGACGTACACAAAACCATTCAGTCGTTAATAGGGAATTTTTAAACAACAATTTGCAAGCAGGACATAACACTACGTACCGTACCAATAATAATAATAATAGAAATAATAACAATAGAAATGGGAATACCCCTAGAAATAATTTAAAATGTGATTGGTGTCGTAGACTTGGTCATGTAGAAACTAATTGCTACGCCAAGAATTATTATATGGCGAGGGAGAATAATGATCAAAACAAGGGAAACTACCAGGGGCCCAGCCAAGGCCAGTAAGCTGGGGACCCATTAAAAATAGCAAAATTAGGTCAAAAAGGGTAGAAATAGTAAATCATAAGGGTCTGTGATCACATTAACTACCCAAACTCCTAAAAATAAGAGAAAACCGGTGGAGGAAAATATTGCAAATCAGACGTCTGAAGTGACCGTTGATACACATATTGATCCAACGTGGTTTGATTGTGAGGGAGTGACAATGGTAATTTTTGCATTAATACATTTCTTTATATATATGATAATAGCAATAGGGGCAAAAATGATTAAATTAGTAGCAGATGAAACTAATCGGCAAAGATGTGTATGGGAAGAAATGCAAATAGGTCAAAAGTTGAACAATATGAACATGTTATGATAAAAAAATCAGACAACAGTTGAGTGGATTAAATAAAAAGAGAATTAACAAAATATACAATAGAAAGGGAGACTGCTTCAAATTGTCTAATGTAAGTGATGTGTTCATTGAAGTACCTTGCGAGGCAGCTAAAAATGGAAAACTCATATTACTAGTAGACTCAGGAGCAGATGCAAGCATAATAAAGGAAGGTGCAATGAAACAACTACCGGATTTTGACAAGAATAGTAAGAAAGATTTTAATGGGGCTTTTGGTGGATGCGTAAGGACTTTAGGCACAACCAATATACAACACAGTAATTTAAAGTGGTTACATTTAATAATGCATGTAGTATCTCTTGAACAAGGAATAACAGAAGACGGAATAATAGGACGGGATAACATATGGAATAGATCCGTAATAAACGCAATTAATAAGACCATAACATTCAATGATAAAGGAAAGAATCACACAATCAGATTACCAATGAAAACGCGAGCCGACATAGAAAATATTTATTACAATCATGAAATAAAAATCATGCCGAGAACCGCAAAAATAGTAGAAATTACACCAAAAACAAAAATTCCAATTGTATTAATACATAAACAAGAAATTTATCCTGGAGAAAGCTTATCGAATGTTAAGAAAAATAAAGTTTATGTCTCAGTATTAAATGCTACAGAAAAGGACATTATAATAGACAAACCGAAATTTTCAAATTTTAATCAGTATAGGGAATCAGATACAAACAATTCTACAATAAATACTATAAATTCAGTTAATATAAAAAATAGGATTAATAGATTATTAGAAAAAATTAACATCGATGAATCTTTAAATAAGAAGGAAATCACATCATTACAAAATCTTTGTATTTCTTACCACGATGTTTTTCACTTAGAAGGTGACGAACTGTCATACATGCCGATACTTAAACACGACATAACAACACAATGGAATCAACCACCAATTAACCAAAAGCAATACAAACTTCCACACACACATAGAGAGGAAATTAATAGACAGGTTTACAAAATGTTGGCATTATATCGCCAAGATATCACCCTGGAATTCACCATTACTATTGGTACCGAAGAGGAGCGACAAAGACGGTAACAAAAAATGGAGACTTGTCATAGATTTCCGTAAATTAAATGACGTAACCGTAAAACAGGTATTTCCTATTCCGCGAATAGATGAAATATTAGATCAAATAGGTCACAGTCGGTATTTTTCAACTTTAGATTTAGCAAGTGGCTATCATCAGGTCTTAGTATAAGAAGGTGATAAAGAAAAAACTGCCTTCAGTACAGGACTTGGACATTTTGAATTCAATAGGATGCCTTTCGGTTTAACAGGGGCACCAGCAACTTTCCTGAGAATAATGAATCACATCTTAACAGGGTTACAGGGTATCGATTGTTTTGTATATCTTGATAATATAGTTGTGTATGGAAAAAATATAAGCGAACATGAAAGTATTACAGAAAGTATTACAGAAAGTATTACAGTAAAGTATTACAGAAACTAAGAGACCATAATTTAAAATTAATTACCGAAAAATGTCAGTTTTTACGTCGTGAAGTTGTATATTTAGGGCATAAATGTTCAGAACTTGGTGCGCTGCCAGACCCCGCTAAGGTCGAATGCGTAAAAAATATTCCAGTACCAAGAAACAGAAAAGAAGTACAAGCATTCTTGGGATTAATTAATTATTACAGAAAGTTCATAAGCAATATGGCAAGGTTATCTTTACAAATTAATAATTTACTTAAAAAGGACGTTAAATTTAAATGGACGGACGATGGTCAAAATTCATTTATTAAATTGAAAGAATCAATAATTTCACCTCCAATATTAGCATATCCAGATTTTACAAAAACTTTTTTACTAACAACAGACGCAAGTAACGAAGCAGTAGGTGCAGTCCTATCTCAAGGTGAAGTAGGAAGCGACCGACCTATCGCATTTGCAAGTAGAACTTTAAATGGAACAGAAAAACGATATTCTACCATTGAAATGGAATTTTTAGCAATTGTTTGGGCAACAAAGAATTTTAGAGCATACATATTAGGGCGACCATTCAAAATTTTTACAGATCATCAGCCTCTAAAAGGCATTGCAAATTTAAAAGATCAGACATCCCGCCTTGTTCGTTTCCGACACAAATTATCGGAATATGATTTTGAAATAATGTACAAACCAGGTAAAAAGAATTTAATTGCGGATGCTTTAAGCAGAATTCCATATGTAGAACCAGATATTACAGCCGTACAAACACGATCCAAAACTACACAAAATATTTTAGATCAGCAAATCACAAAAATAAAACCACAAATCAGTACACCAGTCGTAGTTGAAACAATAATAGATACAAATAATGAAACGAATTCAGCTCAAATATTAACTGATCCAGATGAAATTAAAACCGTGATGAAAGATTTTCATGATTCAGCACTAGGAGGCCACACTTAAAACATACTTTAAGATTAAGAAACAATTTAAATGGAGGGGAATGCAGAAACAAATAAAAGAATGTGTTAGAAACTGTCCTAAATGCCAAATGAACAAAAGTTCAAAGTTAACAAAAATGCCAATGGTTTTGACAGATACGCCAACACGTCCATTCGATAAGGTTTATATGGACTTGGTAGGAATTTTACCTGAAACAGTGTCAGGAAATAAATATATTTTAACTTTTCAAGACGATTTTTCAAAATACATGTGCTGCGTAGCTATCCCAGACGCGGAAGCAAGCACAGTAGCCAAAGCTTTTTACGAGGAAATTATAACGCGTTATAATATTCCGAAAATTTTAATTACAGATAATGGTTCAAATTTTGTGTCAAAATTATTTTCAGACACGTGCAAGTTATTAGACATTAAAAAAATGCATATAACACCTTATCACCCGCAGGCGAATGGCTCGTTAGAATGAAGTCACAGACCTTTAGCAGAGTATTTGAGATGTTTTGCAAAAGAGGATGGGTCCAACTGGGACCAATGGTTGAATTCGGCAATGCATGTGCACAATAACACAGTGCATATGTCAACAGGGCAAACGCCTTGTCGTACGCCTTGTCGTACTAAAACGAAAATGTTCACCAATTTATAACAGTGAAGATTACAATAAGGTATTAAAATACCAAATACAGCGTACACATGAGATAGTCAGACAAAATCAAGAAAAAGCTAAGGAAAGATTTAAACGAAGTTACGATAATACATTAAATACGGTATTTTTTAAGGAAGGAGATAAAGTTTTATTAAAAAACCAGAATAGGAAAAACAAATTTTCATCAATCTGGGTAGGTCCCTATGAAGTCCTTTCGATAATAAGTCCCGTGACAACAGTGATATGTATCAAGGGAAAAGGAAAAAAAATCCATAATAACTTATTAAAAGCATATAACTCTTAAGTTATACACAATCGAACGAACAAAAACAAAGAAATTAATAACTGAACCAACAGTTCATAATGATCATTAACCGCAATGCATAATATTGCAAACAACGTAAATAAAGTACGCGTAAATATTTTTTTTAGAAAATATGTTTTTAAAATCTAAATTAGTGCATGAGGAAATAGCTATGTATTAATTTTAGAAGATGACTAGCATTAGATCATGTATTAAATGAGAAAGGAATAAAGTATAAAGAAGATTATATTAGATATTTCATAAACAAGAATTCAGTACGAATTTGCCAAAGCAATAAAATATACATTGTCACTATAATTGAGATAGGTAAGTACTTCAGTTTCATTGTCAAGATCATTTTCAATGGAAACAGGCAACAGAAAGATCATTGCACTTGAAGTACAGATAGGTGTTAGCGTAGCACACACTAAAGCACATATAGAAGTGAGGAGCTAATGTTATAAGCGATAAAATGCAATTCAGCCTTTTGCATCTAGGAACAATGCACTAATGTACCGAAAATGAAACGAGAAACGTTAATGCAGCGTAAAATTTTGAACAATAATTGAATGATAAGAAAAAATACAATACACAATCTAACAAAATTAACAAACGTTTTAAATGTGATCATTACACGGTAATGAAAATATATATGTACCTATTGAATGTACAAAAGTAGTTATGCATAAATCGCGCGCGCTTACCATTATTGAAAATTGGCAATAATGATTAAATTCATAAATTAGTGCATGAATAAATAGCTAAGTATTTTTGAAAATAATTAGCATTGATTCATGTACTAATGAAATTATAAATAAAAGAAGTTCTATATATTAAGAAAAAAAATTAAAGATTTTAAAGTAAAATAAAATATGTACACAGTGGCATAAGTAAAATGTTCGATATAAATATACAATTAAAATATAAAATTTGAATACTATGATGTAAGGTAATATAAACAAGGATTATAAATACTGAAAGTAAAAATGATGTTAAATATAAATTATTTATAAAGTTATAGTAAACAATACAAAGTAATAAGTATTTTTAATAATAATCCTGGCTCTGGAAATGTATTTCAACCACAACAAAGAAATAAAACATGCACGAACAAGAAGAATAACTAGCAGTCCACCAAACAATAAAATTCGACGCAGAAGACACTAAGTTTAAATTTTAATTGTCAAAGAAGATCGTTTAATTTTGTTGGGTAAAGGTCTGAAATGGTAATATTATGTAATGAAGTACAAGAGAAGAATGATAAAGAAACATGTGAGAGTCATGGCGCGGACAACAACAATTGTGCATCAATAACATGTTTAATTAAAAGAAAGGAGCTCACTATAAACATGAATGTGGAAGTTCGACAAATCAGCAAAGTTGCGACTATAAAGAAGCAACAACATTTTACATCTTAACAATTTTGTCACTCAAGGAACAAGCTAATATTTTGTAAATAAGTTGAAGGAGCTATTCCATATAAACTTATTCAGCTGTCAATGCTAACCTTATGGAAAAAGAAATTTGACACATCAACAAAGTTATCATAATTGTACTAAATCAACAACGTTTCACACATTGCTGACAATTTCTTCAACAAAAGAACATAATTTCTTAAAAGAGAAGACGAAAATTAAAAACACTAAGAACTTCAAATATTCAAATATTTTTACAACAAGTGAAATATAAAAGAACAACATCAAACAACAACATGTATGTATAATTAAAGATGATTTCCGAATATGACAATTTCGCTACAAGAACTCTTAAAACATTTAAAGAAGACAAATTCGTATTAATATCGAGAAATATAAAATTACAAAATTACCAATTTTAGTATCTGCTCTCAACAAAATACTATTCAATTTGACTGAAAAAACAACGCAACATAGAAGACATCAAATTTAACAAAGCTAAGAAAATCAAGACGAAAGATGAGAATAAATGATGATAACAATGTTTTTCGAAACAGTGACAGAAACAAATAAAATGCAGCCAGCCAACCTATACACGTAAACAGAGAGTAACAGAACTAGCGATCACAGCAGTTTATGTTTTAAATTAATAGAAAACACAACTACATTTTTTTTGTATAATTAATTTAATAGACTAGAAATAAATAAAGAAAAACTTGAAGAAACATTAAAAATATGAAAACTATAAATGTAAACAATAACTAAAGATATACTCAACAAAAATTAAATGAATTATTTTCAATAAATATCGCAAACTTGTAATGTTATACATTTTTCTTTTTCGCGTTACTAAAGTATATAGATATTAATTTAGTTTTTTTATCAACAATATCACTAAAACTGCGACCATTAATTAAGTAATTGAGTAACGAAGATAAGCATTAATAAGATTCTTAAAATGAAAATAAGTAAAATAAATTATAATAATATGAAGAATAATTATTGATTTTGAATGTTGAAATAAATTAAAGTTAACAAGTATATTAAAATATTAATGATGTAAAAGAAAAAACTATTATTCTTTTTAATAATAATTTTTTCTTAAAATAAGGGGGGAAGAATGTTGTGAATCAGAAACGTTTTTCTTATGCATTTAAGAAAGCCTGTACATAACCAGTATGCACATAAAATTCAAATCTAAAAGCACAATAACAGATGCATGTTAACTTAACATAACGTCAACGAAGTAACTGGAACAAGTGCATAATGTTTATGAGTGCATACTTTCAGGAGATAAAATTAAGTCTGCTTAAAAGCAACAAAAAATGCATTGGTTGCAATTTGATCCGAGACTCGCGCTAGCAAGTGTGCCGTCTGTGCAACAACAAAATCATTGCTTGTAATTTAAGTCAAGACTAACGCCAGCATGGGAACCAATTAAGAATTTAGCACATTGGAATTTTCTCATTTAATGATTTCACAATATTAGTAAATATCTGATGTGGGGTTCGTGAGGTTTTTAGTAGTACGTAGATTTAAGAATATGCTTGCTTGCATTTATGAGTTGTGTTTTAAGACATAAGTATAAGCAAGGGGTTCGTGAGTCGCACGATACCGAGGTGATGAGTAGAGGTTAAGTTTAGATTTTAAGCATTATGATTTTAACTGCCTTAGAGTGCGGACGTGTTTTCAGTTTAAACTCAAGCTTGTAAAAATACTTAAAAATAATTAATAAAAGTATAAAGCAAGTCTAAAATATCCTTGCGTTTTTATTTAATAATAAATGTTAGGAAAGAATTGTGGACTTCGAGGGAATATTGTCACTGACGGTTTCATTAATAAAGGCAAGTACAAAAGGACCCCTGGAGCCCGCAACAATATAAGTAATCTAAATCTAAAGTTTCATTGCTCTACATCTTCAACTTTTTCTGTAATCATGATTTCAACGATTCAGGAGGTCATGCTGATCAAGAATTTATATACTTTTCCATACCGGAGATGCTTTTTTCAGGGTGTTACAAACGGCGTACCAAACTGAATATACCCTTTCACTCTTAGTGTAGGGTATATTAAAAAATATGCGCTAATATTCAGAATAGAGAGCTAATAGAGAAAGGCGAAAAATTTGCAAAAAAAGCATTAAAAATAGCAAATTCGCCTAATTTACAGCTCTTTTGCGCCTCTACAGAAGGGCGCAAAATATAGAGAAAGGCGCAAAATTTTCAAAAAAGCTTAAAATTGCAAATCTGCCTAATTTATAAAATTTTTGCGCCTCTACAGAAGGGCGCAAAATATTGAGAAATTCGCAAATTTTTCAAAAAAGCATAAAGTTGCACATGCGCCTAATTTACAAAATGTTTGCGTTTCTACAGAAGGGCGCAAAATATAGAAAAAGGGGCAAAATTTGCAAAAAAGAAAAATACAAATGCGCCTAATTTACAAAATTTTTGAGCCTCTTCAGAAGGAATATAGAAAAGGCACAAATTTTGCAAAATAGCATAAAATTGCAATTGCGCTTATTATCAGAAATTTTCCGCCTCTATAGAAGGGCGCAAAATATAGAAAAAGGCGGAAAATTTGCAAAATAGCATTAAATTGCAAATGCACCTAATTTACAGAAATTTTGCGCCTCTATAGAAGGGCGCAAAATAAAGAAAAAGGCTCAAAATTTGCAAACAAAATTAAAAATGCGCCTAATTTACAAAATGTTTGTACATCTTCAGAAGGGCGCAAAATATAGAAAAGGCGCAAATTTTGCAAAAAAGCATAAAATTGTAAATGCGCCTAATTAACAGAAATTTTGCGCCTCTACAGAAGAGCGCAAAATATTGAGAAATTCGGGAAATTTTTCAAAAAAGCATAAAATTGCACATGCGCCTAATTTATAAAATTTTTGCGACTCTACAGAAGGGCGCAAAATATAGAAAAAGGCGGAACAATTTCAAAAAAGCATAAAATTGGGACTATGGGGGCGATTATCACAAGGCAACGTGTCTGAGTGATTCAAACATGGCGAAGCCAGCGCAATCCTTGTCGGTGTCGTCTCAAGTTAACTCACTGGTCGCCAGAATTGGCAAATTGTCAAATGGTGACACCTCCACTTCGGTGGAAGTCTCCCTCGTGGAAGTCCTTGTAAACGGCGTGTAGAAGTCGGCTAAAGTGAGTGGCGAGCATCTCCCTCAGACTGAGGGTTCGTGCGTTGGGTTTGGGTCTCACCACGGAAAAAACCTATGCGCCCAATGGAAACAAAAAAAGAAGCCTCGGAGAACGATCGATTACATCGATGACGACCTAATTTGTGTACACGCTCCGACGAACGAGAAAGATAACGAGACAAAAGAGCGCTTCTACGAGCGCCTAGACAACGCATACGAGCGCTGTCCCCGCCACGATATCAAAATCGTGCTAGGCGAATTCAACGCCAAGGTGGGCAGAGAAGCCATCTATTGTCCCACAATCGGAAAATTTAGCCTCCATGCCAACACTTCCGATAACGGAACGAGGCCAATCGACTTCGCCGCAGCACGAAACATGGTAGTTAGTAGCACTAGATTCGAACATTTCGACATCCACAAGGCCACATGGTTGTCGCCCGATCAAAAAACTCGAAACCAAATTGATCACGTTGTGATTGACGGAAGGCACGCTTCGAGCGTGATGGACGTACGCACTATCCGAGGTGCAAATATGGACTCGGATCATTACCTTGTAGCAGCCATGGTCCGCACACGCTTAAGCGATGCGAAGAACGTACGGAACCAAACGCAGAAAAAGCTAGACGTAGGAAAGCTGCAATTACAACAGACAACGCAAGCCTTTTCCACTCGACTCTCACACCTGCTTAGACAAAGCACTCCTTCTCTCGATGATATAAGCGCGCAGTGGAACCATATCTCCTGCTCTATGCGTTCGGCTGCCGAAGAGGTGCTTGTATTCCAACGCCCCCTGAGGAATCAGTGGTAGGACCAAGAGTGTCGCGTGGCCACTGCAGAGTACAAATCCACCCTGCAGTCAGTAGCTACGCGAGCTGCAAAGGAGCGATACAAAGAGAAGAGGAGGGAAGAGAAACGTCTTTTCAGGCGTAAAAAAGCGAGGCAGAAAGACGTGAGTGTGAGGAGATTGAGATGCATGGGGACAGGAATGAGGCTCGAAAATTCTTCGAGAAAATAAGACGCCTAGCCGGAGGTTTAAAATCCGGAGCCTCTTCTTGTAAAGATGAGAACGGGAATCTAGTGACAGATATCCAGAGCACACTAAAGATATGGAAGGATCACTTCTCTAAACTGCTGACCGGTGATGATGACCGCAATTCCACCGATAGATAAGTAAACCCGGCAATCCCAGCATTCACAAATACTCAAATACCTACCTACTTTGTGTTGTATTTTCTATGCTCCTTTTTGCGGACTGTTTTTTTTTTTTATTTTTCAGTATCGACATAATGCGATGAACTGAATGAATTCCACGTGACGTGGAGGCTGTGCTGCTTTGCGTGTCTCATATTTCGATAGTTTTCCGAGTTATCGATAGTTTTATACTATTTAACAATTTTTCGAGCACTTTAGTACCCTAGGATGATAACGGAGTGTACTAGATACAAATGTTGTATGTAGAATTTGTTTAATTTTTAATGGCGAATTTAAATAAGTACAAAAAAAATTTACACTAAAAAGTTGATAACACATAATTTAATAAAAAAAAAAAATTCATATTTTTTTTAATTTGTTTAGAAAAATATCATAGCTTATATAAATTGTCAGTATTGTTGCACAAAAAGAAGGTTTTTTTTTGTAAAACAATATTGAGCAGAACAGCGGACACGCGTTTCTTTGGTCCGAACAATGTATGTTTTTATACCCTACACTAAGAGTGAAAGGGTATATACAGTTTGGTACGCCGTTTGTAACACCCAGAAGGAAGCATCTCCGGCCTTGCTCTTTTTATCCGAAGTGACGTTGCGTATCACGACGTTGCAGCAACAACATAGTGTGTAGGATAGCGAATTTAATACTATTTGGGTTAAATTCAAAATTCAAGCAGACAGATAAGGTTCCACCTGTAATAAGCTGGATGCCTTATCTGATTCGATCTCAAATATATTGGAGCAATTTCCAGGCAGTGAAATTGTTGTTGCGATTTTAATGTGCACAACGCCACATGGTTGAGCCAGTCGGGTCTATCAACACAGGAGGGTTGTTATGTTGAGTTTTTTGCCGAGTGCAAACAACTCACTCAAATGGTGAAGGAGCCGACGTATATTCCACGCGTCGGCGGGCAAAGCCCAAAAGTCCTAGACCTTTTTCTGACTTCACATCGTGAAAAATATGATGTAAAAGTCCTTGCACCTCTTGGTAATTCCGACCATTGTACTGTTTCCGCTGAGTTTTCGTATTCTAGTTTACGCGCCTCTTCGATTAAAGCCCCGAAGAGGAATGTATGGCTTTACGAAAAAACAAATTGGGTTGCGTTAAATGATTTTTTTCGCAACTTTAATTGGAAATTGTGTTTCGCTGACAAAGACATAAATGCTGCGGCTTTAATGGTACAACATATTATTTTATTAGGTATGCGGTCCTTCATGCCTTCTAAAAAATTAGCATTAAACCTAAGGACCACCCTTGGTTTAATGAGACTTGCAGGATTGCAATCAGGTCGAAAGAGGAAGCCTTTCAGACTTGGCGTTCTAACAAGAATGCTGATACTGAAAGACTTCGTATACAGGCTAGGAATCGCTGTAATGCCGTGATCTCGCGCGAAAAGTTTCTTCACGAACAAAACGCGCACAAAAAGGTCCTACTCTATCACAGGGGTAGTAAAAATTTCTGGTCATTTGTAAAAAGGTATCTTAGTATGAATGGTCAGACCTTCACTGACCCGGTTAATAAAGCTAATCTCTTGGCAGAATTATTTGCAAATAATTCAAGGCTCCCAGATACCAATCAACCACTGCCCGATGTCGATTTTGTTTCTTCTGCAATGCCGGATATTCATTTTCGAACTCGGGCAGTTAAAAAGGTTTTAGCAAACCTCAACATTAACAAACTCTGGGCCAGATGGCATATCTGCCCATGTGTTGAAGAAGTGCGCGTCAACGCTGAATTGACCGTTGCGTAACCTTTTCAACATCTCCTACACGACAGGAGTTTTTCCATCTTGTTAGAAGGTTGCCAATGTCCAGCCAGTTCCGAAAAAGGGCGAGGCTTCGAACCCTGCCAATTACCGACCCATTGCAATATGCTCTGCGCTCCCCAAGGTAATGGAGAGCTTAATAAACTTCCACTTTGTGAACTATCTTGAGCACAACGAATTGCTCAGTGACCGACAATACGGTTTCCGTAGGACCAGATCCACAGGTGACTTGATGGCGGTCCTCTCCGAAAAGTGGAATAATTGTGTTCACCTTTTCGGGGAGAGCAAGGCTGTTGCTCTTGATATCTCCAAGGCTTTTGATCGAGTGGGGCATAAAGCCCTCGTTTCAAAACTAATTGCATATGGTGTCGGTGAATCTTTTACTCGATGGATATCGAGTTTTCTCCTGGGTCGTTCAATGCGAGTTGCGATGGATGGTGTTCTTTCGGAACAACATTTCATCAATTCTGGAGTTCCGCAGGGTCCCGTCCTATCCCTGTCCCTATTTCTGGTATTTATCAATGACCTTCTGTCATTGACCCAGAACCCAATCCATTCATTTGCAGATGATAGCAACATTTGTCATTCATACTTGTTCAAAAAGCGCCCAACCTCTTTGGAGATTGAGAGTAAAAGACGCACTATGAATGACACACTCAATAATGACCTTAAAACAATCTCCGAGTGGGGTCTTGCAAATAGAGTTGATTTAAATGCACGCAAGACCCAATGTTGTCTGTAATCTCACAAAAGAATGGATTCTACCCTACCTCCCCTTAATATGGGTGCTGTGGATATCGCAGAGTCAGCTGCTCTTGCCGTTCTGGGCATATCAATTCAATGTGATCTCCGTTGGAATGATCACATATTTGACGTGTCGAAAGAGGCGGCCAAGTGCCTCGGTTTTTTAAAACGGTGTAAGACATACTTCACTCCTGCTGACTTGCGCATTGTCTACACGACCTATATTCGGCCTAAGATGGAATACAATTCGCACATATGGTATTACAATGGTAAGTGTTCGAGTGAAATACACGGCCTGATTCCACCAGGTCGTGTGTCCTCTCGTTCGGGCATCGAACCAAGCCCACCCCTTCGTAGTCCACTCAACTCTCAACAGAACCACGCATTACCGAGAGAATTCGTTCTTCAGTCGCACGATACGTTTGTGGAACAATCTCCCTGCGTCTGTTTTTCCCGACGTTTTTGATTGGTAAGTTCAAAAAAACATTCACCGACACTACTCCATCTTTCCCCCCTCCATTTAACCTATCATCCCTTCTTACGATCAACACTGTGCATTGCATGAATAGGGGGCATCCCCTGAGCGTTGGTTAATTTGTAAAAAAAAAAAAATACAACAACCCATCGGCGCTGGGATGAAAACCCACAGCATTTATCCCAGTTTCATATCCAATTATATATAGTTATATAAAATTGGATAGTGTAAATTACGGATCTGATCATATCTGATCTCAGATCAAATCATATACAGTGGATCACAGCTTATTTCGTGCAGGCGCTGTGTTCAATGCTATAACTCAGTAACGAATACCAATATGGAAAAATTTTAAACGACATTTTTTTACTTGTATATATATCTTTATAGAGATAAAGAAAAAAACAGAAAATGTAATTCAACGCCACAGCTTTTTTCGTGCACAGCACTGTATCTTAAAAAATGTTATGTGCATGTCTATTAATATGTTGTGTGGCCGCTCTTTTGTTTAATTACATCTTAAAGACGCCTAGGCATAGATTCCACAAATTTTATTGTAATCTCTGATAAGTTTTTTTGCCATTCTTCCATCAGAGTATATTTCAAATCATTTTTATTGGAAATGTTCCGCTTGCGAACGCCATTCTCCAAAATTTTCCACAAATTTTCAGTGTCTGTTGACTGTGCAGACGGAGTCATAAGATGCGGCCAATTCCAAATCAACCATGATTGGACAATTCCCCATTTATGTTTCGGGTCGTTGTTATGATAGAAACGAATTCTTATCGTACACCCAAAGTAACGGCACATTGAAGTAAATTTTTATTTAGAATGTTTAGATACATTGTCTTGTCCATAATCTCATCAATAAAAACTAGTTTTCCAACACCAGATTCAGCCCCAAACCGCAACCTTGCTTTACTGTGGACTTGAGGTGTTTATTGTCTAGCTCGGAATTAGCCTTACGTCACACGTAATGCATTCCGTCGGATCCAAATATATTGAATTTGAACTCGTCTGAGAATATGACGTCGTTTCAGAATGTACCCGTATGGACAACATGCTGTTTGGCGAAGTTCAATCGACATAGCTTATTATGTTTGTTTATGAAATGTTTCTTGCGTGCTACTCGACCATTAAAATCGTTGGCCCGCAGGACTCGGAGAATAGTTTCGGCAAAACATTTATTGCCAACTCTTTCTCAACATCCATGGCCAATTTAGGAGCCGAAAGCTTCGGATGTTTCTTTGTTTTACGCAAAACAAGTCGCTCCTCCGCTTCCGTAAATATTTTATTCGGAGCATTTCTTCTCTTATTGGCCACACGATTTTCGTGCAAAAAGCACTGGAGGGTTCTCTGCACTGTAGAGGGACTCAAGTTTACGATTCAGCCATTTTTCGTTAGGTTTTCTCATATTTGAAGTAAAATAAGACTAATTTGCGCTGTTCTATTATTGTGCGGTGACCCTTTTTTTTAAATTAATGAGAACTGACATATAGTGTAAGGAATTCCGACTAAAATTAACTGCTAACTGCGATCACCACTGAATGGACATAGTAAACAAACAAAACAGCGAATACCGGACCACGATCAAGAACTAACATCTAAATTAAATGTATGCATGAAATAAGCTGTGAGCTTAAATTTTCTATGTATATTGTAAAGTCATGTTATACCACGAGTGGAGGACTTTTCAAAATCCAAACTCAGGTATTATGTTCGATGAACATTTGTCTACAAATCTGCGTTAAACTTTCGTCAATATAACTGCATATTTAATAGCTAGAAACCTTTAAAATTAGAATTGTGTACTGCACGAAATAAGTTGTGAGCCACTGTATGATTATATATAACCATTTTTTCACGGGTATCTACAATTTTGACGAAAATGAGTTTTTGATGCAGAAATCTTCACTGATCACCCTTGCATCTATGACATTAATTTGGAACCAAAAAAATATTTCTATTACTATTATATTTTATTTTAATAATTTGTCTATCTACATGAATGATTTTTTATGAATGCAATAATACTATCTACACACAATTTTTGCTTAAAAGTTTATAATGACTTTAAATAAACGTTGCAGGTATGAAGCGTAATTTTATTAGTTAATTTCATCATGTCCATCCGTCGGTCTGGTCCATCCTAACCAAGCGCGGATCCAGAGGGTGGGGAGAGGGGCGAAATCGCCCGGCCAAAAAAAAAACGCATTTTTGAATTTTTCAAACAAATTAAAAAAAAAAAACACAAAATGAAAAAAAGCGTTAATATTCAGAATTTTACGTCTTTTTAAAAGATCGGAAACTATAGAGAAAGGCGCAAAATTTGCAAAAAAGGCTTTAAAAATAGCAAATTCTCCTAATTAACAGACATTTTTGGGCCTCTACGGAAGGTCGCAAAATATAGAGAAATTCGCAAAATTTTCAAAAAAACATAAAATTGCACATGCTACTAATTTACAAATTTGTTGCGCCTCTACAGAAGGGCGCAAAGCAAAATATAGAAAAAGGCGCAAAATTTCCAAAAAAGCATAAAATTGCAAATGCGTCTAATTTACAGAAATTTTGCGCCTCTATAGAAGGGCGCAAAATTTGCAAAAAAAATGTAAATGCGCCTAATTTACAAAATGTTTGCGACTCTACAGACACTCTATAGAAAAAGGCGCAAAATTTTCAAAAAAGCATAAATTTGCTAATGCACCTAATATTCAAAATTTTTTCGATTCTACAGAAGGGCGCAAAATATAAAGGAAGGCGCAAAATTTTCAGAATATTACAAAATGGAAAAGGCGCTTGATGTACAGAAATTTCGCGCCTTTCTAAATGAGCGCAAAATATAGAGAAAGTCGCAAATTTTTTTAAAAAAATACAAAATGAAAATGCGCCTAATATTCAGAATTGTTGCGCCTTTTTAAAAAAGAGCTAAATATAGAAAAAGGCGTATAATTTTCAAAAAAAAAAAACGCACACACAAAATTGAAAAATTAGCTTAACTTACAGAATTTTTGCGCCTTTAGTAAATATGCGTCTTTTCCATTATGTGTTTGTTTTGATAATTTTGCGCTTATAAAGACGATAAAATTCTGTAAGTTATGCGCTGTTTTAATTTCGATTTTTATTTGAATATTTTACACCTTTTGGAGCTTTCTCTCTTAATCTTTCTTAAAATTTTCCAAAATAGCGGGTAACTCTTATTTTAAAGTTGATTTTAAATTGTCTACGAATATGCGCCATTGTACTTTGACAAAGATTCTGAAGAATACACAATTCAAATTTTAAATATTTTGAGTTCTATATAAAAATGACTCAAAACATTTTTTCGACATATTTTAAACAGACCAAGGCGGAATTGGTATCACAAGCTGACTGTTGGACCGATCCCAAAATATGCCGTGAATCTGCCATTAAAAATCCACAAAATTTTACATCCTGCTATACAATTTCCAAAATAATTATTTATATGTGTCTCGGCCGGAAATATGCCATAAATATGCCTGAAAAATGATATAAATTTTGTCTCGGGGTATCAATATTAAATCGAATTTAAAAACGTTGGGAAGGTTAGATCACATGGGAAATTTTAAAGTAGGTGTTATTATGATAGTTAGGATTATCAAAATTATAGTCGGTCTAAGCCGACTATAAATACCCTACAATATGTGTGGTTACCATTTAAAGTGGTATATAGGTATACGAATCCTGAAAATAACTACAAACTTTCCATCCCTGAAGAATTTTCTTTCATTTGATACCAATATTTACAAATGGGTAGGTGTATCGAATTTCGATTTTTTTTTGGGAACCAAAAGTCGTTTCGTGGGAAAACATTATTTTCATGTATAATGTCAATATATATTTGACCAAAAAAGTTTACCTAAGCACGTGAGGTATTTGAACATAAGTGCTCGGTTCTCAGGTCACAATAGACCGATCTTGCCAATTTGTTCAGACAGCTTAGATATATAAGTAATCTAATTGATCTAGCTCTTCAACTTTTGCTGTAATCGTGATTTCAAAAGACAGACAGAAGGACAGACAGACGGACATCGACTCAGGAGGTCATGCTGATCAAGAATATATATACTTTTTCATGCCGGATATGCTTTTTTCAGGATGTTACAAACGGCGTACCAAACTGAATATACCCTTTCACTCTTTGTGAAGGGTATAATTATAGGCGCATAACCATAAACAATTTTAAGTCAACTTTAATAATTGACTTACAAAAAATTCGATTTTTTTTTTAAATTTTGTATATAAAATCATTTGTTAAAAGATGATTTTAAATTTAGATTTGACTTTAAATTGTCTATACTAATGTGCCATAGTGTTTAGAAAATATACTTTTATTTTTATATATATATATATATATATATATATATATATATATATATATATGTATATATATATATATATATATATATATATATATATATATATATATATATATATATATATATTTATATATATATATATATATATATATATATATATATATATATATATATATATATATATATATATATATAAATATATATATATATATATATATATATATATATATATATATATATATAAATATATATATATATATATATATATATATATATATAGCATTTTTGAAAGTTCGATAAAAGTTCGATAATTCATAGTTTTAGATGTGATGGTGTATTTTTCATAAATAAAAATCAAATATTCACAAAATATAGATTTTAAGTATGTCCAATCGGCACTGCGCTATAAGGTTATGATTGTTTCAAATTATAATTGAAGATGTTATTAGCAAAAACAAAAAAGTTTTTGCATGAAAAAATTAACTTTTAACCTGAAATCCTTGTTTCCCTCTCCAACAACATTTTGGTTTTCCGTACTGTTTCAGATATCCCTTGAAGATTTGAAAAATCTGAAAATTTTACTTATTTTCACCTGAAAATTAAATTTGAAATTTCTATTTAGAGATTGCTGCTTATAGATTTTTGCTTATATAATTTTAGTTCAATATAAATATGGTGTTTTTTAATAACTTGTTTCTTTAATACTAGTTAACTTAGAAAAACCATGATTATTCGATTAGAAAGGTAACAAATGTATATGGCTGAAAATGCAATAAAATCGATATTGAAACAGAATTTATTTGAAAACTTTTAGTTCTATAACGACGATTTAAAATCCAATTGTTACGTTTTCAGTCTTTTTGAAATTAAAACCAGTTGTGAAGGTTAGATCACAAGGGAAATTTTAAAGTAGTATAATTATAGTCGGTCTAAGCCGACTATAATTATAGTCGGTCGGGCCCGGCTATGGAATACCCTACACCATTGGTGGTGATATTAATATGGGATATTTAATTGTATACCTTAATTTTAAAATTCTTAATTATACTAAACCGCCCCCACCCTCAGAATATTATTCACATATCAGAAATTTACGTCTTATATCTCCTTAATTTAAAAAATTTAATTAAAAGTTAAAAAAAAAATTAGTTTAAAAAAAAATTATTAAAAAAAATATGAAAATAAAAGTGGGCGGATCACGCCTATATTTAAAATTTTGTAAGGCTAATATTTCTTTTTAATAATTTGCCTAAAATATTCACTATGTAGCCGCGGTAGCTCAGTGGTTAGTGCGTTGGACTGCGAGCCGAAAGGTCCCCGGTTCAAGCCTGGACTGGGGCTAACAACATCTTTTCATAGAAACATTTTTCTATACCGCGCTACCTCTCGTCAGTAAATGGCAAACCTACGAGAGTAAAACCATTGCCTATGAAAAAGCTCTCATCCGCCGTTCGGATTCGGCAATAAACTGTAGGTCCCACCACTATGAGTCCAAATATAACACGCACAGCTCAAAATGGTGAGAGAGCTCGGCCGAAAATCTATACAGGACTGTAGCGCCAAACTATTATATTATATTATTATATTATTCACTATGAATACTCGGGAAATAATGTAAAAAAAATATGGGCAGATCACGCCCATTTTTGGACCACATATTTTTAGGTGAATTCTAACAATACGTTTTAAATTTTATAACTATATCTTGAATACTTTTGGAGTTATTAGTTCCTAAAGTGTTATGTAAACACTTGAGGTGGGCGTGTCCGTTGGCCGATTTGTCTCATTTCCAAAACCAGTTCCTACTTTTGACTAAAACATATTAAAACGAAATTTCATCGTATTCTGATCAGTATTTCTCAAGTTATTACGTTTTCGGACAGACAGACAGACAGACAGACAGACAGACGGACATGGCTAGTGGTGCTGATCAAGAATACATATACTTTTCCATACCGGACACGCCTCCTAATATGCACAAAGTTAATATACCCTGTACCTCATAGGTGTAGGGTATAAAAATAGGTGAAACGTCCAACTTGTTAAAAATGTTGTACTTGAAAAAAAAAAATCAACAAAAATATTTTGGATTTATGGTTTACGAAATATGCTGACTTGGAAAGTGAAAATAATCATTAAATACATTGTGTACATCTGAAGTAGTTTACAAACGAGATCTCGGTATTGATCACCTTTAAAATGATACACAAATTGAATTTTGTTTCCAAAGGGTATTTATATATGTATACCTTCCTAAAATCAGAGACCAAAAATAATTATTATTTTTATGTTTGTATGTAAAAAGTCATTGTAAGAAATAATGGCACTATAAAACAAAGGGTACCATTAGATAACATTCGATGAACATTTTTAATTTATGGCCTTATTTTTATTATAGGGCTGTTAAATTTTAAAATATAATAATAATTATATTTGAGAGATATAAATAAAAGTTTGATTAATATTTATTAAAGTCAAAAATTATTATTTTTGATAAATATTTTCAAAAGTCAAATATTATACATATGTATAAAAATCAAAATTAATTATAAATTTGATATATATGGAAACAAGTCATTACTCCTACAAAAAAATCTCCAAACAAACAATTTGGCTGAACTTTACATAACCGTATGATGTGAAATATTTTTTTCTTCAAACTATCCCCTCTGTTTGGGGCCCAGACTAAATTAGGGCGCGGCCGGACTTGTGGAACCCTACACTCAGAAGAAAATGTACCATTGAGTACTTTATGGTACGACCATAAAGTACTCATAAAGTACTTGAGTACTTTATGGTTCATGTATTAATAGTTTTTTCTTTTTAAATCAAAAGTTTTCTAATTAATTCAATTGTATTTGAAAATTCAGTACCATTTATTTAAATATTTCAATATTATTATTTTAAATACAATAAATATTGTTGTTTTAATGGTTTCCTCCTATAATAATAAACGTGGTGTAAAAAAACATAAAAACGAATACAAACATGCTCGTTTTGTACGTCATTCTGTTAAAAGTTTAATTAAAAGTTTAAAAAAAATTAGTTTAAAAAAAAATTATTAAAAAAAATATGAAAATAAAAGTGGGCGGATCACGCCTATATTTAAAATTTTGTAAGGCTAATATTTCTTTTTAATAATTTGCCTAAAATATTCACTATGTAGCCGCGGTAGCTCAGTGGTTAGTGCGTTGGACTGCGAGCCGAAAGGTTCCCGGTTCAAGCCTGGACTGGGGCTAACAACATCTTTTCATAGAAACATTTTTCTATACCGCGCTACCTCTCGTCAGTAAATGGCAAACCTACGAGAGTAAAACCATTGCCTATGAAAAAGCTCTCATCCGCCGTTCGGATTCGGCAATAAACTGTAGGTCCCACCACTATGAGTCCAAATATAACACGCACAGCTCAAAATGGTGAGAGAGCTCGGCCGAAAATCTATACAGGACTGTAGCGCCAAACTATTATATTATATTATTATATTATTCACTATGAAAACTCGGGAAATAATGTAAAAAAAATATGGGCAGATCACGCCCATTTTTGGACCACATATTTTTAGGTGAATTCTAACAATACGTTTTAAATTTTATAACTATATCTTGAATACTTTTGGAGTTATTAGTTCCTAAAGTGTTATGTAAACACTTGAGGTGGGCGTGTCCGTTGGCCGATTTGTCTCATTTCCAAAACCAGTTCCTACTTTTGACTAAAACATATTAAAACGAAATTTCATCGTATTCTGATCAGTATTTCTCAAGTTATTACGTTTTGGGACAGACAGACAGACAGACAGACAGACAGACAGACGGACATAGCTAGTGGTGCTGATCAAGAATACATATACTTTTCATACCGGACACGCCTCCTAATATGCACAAAGTTAATATACCCTGTACCTCATAGGTGTAATATTTATTAAAGTCAAAAATTATTATTTTTGATAAATATTTTCAAAAGTCAAATATTATACATATGTATAAAAATCAAAATTAATTATAACTTTTGATATATATGGAAACAAGTCATTACTCCTACAAAAAAATCTCCAAACAAACAAATTGGCTGAACTTTACATAACCGTATGAAGTGAAATATTTTTTTCTTCAAACTATCCCCTCTGTTTGGGGCCCAGACTAAATTAGGGCGCGGCCGGACTTGTGGAACCCTACACTCAGAAGAAAATGTACCATTGAGTACTTTATGGTACGACCATTGATCTTATGGTTCATGTATTAATAGTTTTTTCTTTTTAAATCAAAAGTTTTCTAATGAATTCAATTGTATTTGAAAAATTCAGTACCATTTATTTAAATATTTCAATATTATTATTTTAAATACAATAAATATTGTTGTTTTAATGGTTTCCTCCTATGATAATAAACGTGGTGTAGAAAAACATAAAAACGAATACAAACATGCTCGTTTTGTACGTCATTCTGCGTGTTTACTCAAAATGGTCGCATGTATTTTTTTGTAATAATCCACGCGACATTGGTAAGGACTCAATGTATTTAATGTAAATAAATTATATTTATATATTTATTTATATTTATTACAGAAATTATGGAATTATGGAAACGGACTCAAAAACAACTGCAGTCAATCAACTATTGGAAATCAATTATTGGAAATCAAAGCAAACATCAAATGTGTTATAACCCTTTGCAGCAACAAGTGTCTTTTTATTTGTATGTTGTAAAAGTGAATATCAATTTCGACATTTAACTAAATAATATATACAATAAATTAACTAAAATACATTTTTGTTTTAATAAATTATTAGTAAAATGTAATTCGACATACCATAAAATTAATAATACGTATCATTAAATTTGTATAGGTCTTTGTAATTGTAATTAAAATATCACATTATAAAATGTATGGTACAACCACACATTGTATTAACAGTTTCAATATTACTGAACAAATGGGACGCATCCTATTGACAAATTTGAATGGTATAAATTATTGATTTTCTACTTAAATACTATCATTTTACCATGATTTATTTTGGGTGTAGATAAATCAAAAACTTATACTCCTTCCTATATAAACATGGTATTGATCTCACGTTAATATGTAATTATGTTCATGGTCTGATAACCCCAGTGACCTCAGGACCCTTTTTAGTTTTAACAACTGAGTTCATTTTATACACGAATAATATATAGATACAAGTGTGGGTACCCATCGAAAAAAAAATGTATTCGGAAGTCTATTAAACACTTTGTATTTATGTTTTAAAAATTAAAAAATTTTATATTTTCTAAAACAAAGTTGCCTGCGGCACATCTTACATGTACCTTTGCAACGAAATATTATAATTAACTGTTGGGCCACTTTTAGAAAATTTAAAAAAGCGTTTCAGATTTCCCTATTCATTTCTAAATTTCGTCATCATTTTGATAAATAATTAAATATTTTCTCAACAACAGCATTTCATTTTAATTTTTATTTATTTTTTACATAATTACAAATCCAAATTGCTATGGTTATCAGATCATAAAAATAACCATATCATTACAAATTTGGTATTATTACCTTTTATTTGAGTACCTATATGACCAAATAGGTAGGTGCACCGGTTTTAAATTTTTCTAGGGTACCACAGATCCAATCGCACCCTATTGTTTTATTTTTTAAGCAAATAAAACTGTTGGTTTAAAGAAAAAAAGTTGGTTAAAAGAAGTAAAGTTGTGTTTAATTCATTATTCACTGTTTTTAATGAGAAAATATAAAAAGGGCGCAAACTAAATTTTTGGTGCGCATAAAAAAAAATAAAAAAATGTTTTTTTCTACTTATTTTCAATGCTACTGAGCGAGGATTTTCTCTCTGAGATAAAACAGCAAGAAGACGTGATTTTTGGAGCTCCGCTATTTCGTACTTAAACAGCCCGTACTAAAGCCCCAAACACAGAAGCCTCAAACACAAAAGCCCCAAATATTAAATTGTGAAATACATAAAAATCACCAAAAATCCCCAGAATATGACATTTTTCTAAATTTTTGGATATGTTAGTTTAATTTTCTTTATTGGGCAAAGTGAAAAAGATAAAGTCTACCCACTTATACTTGAACAAAGCAGAGTCAGACACTGCTCGGACCTTTAATTGAAGGGTTAGGTGCAATTTAGGTTTAATTTATTTCTTTAGTGTGTAAATTTGTCAATATTGCGGTTTATATTGATAAAATAACGGATGGATCTTGACTTAGACTTATGCCAACTTATAAAAGAACGGGGAAAATATATGATGATTCTTAAAACTACAATACATAAAATAGAATCTGGCGTTCAGTAAAATTCGAATGCAGAATGGTACAATAAAAAAATTTATCAAACGGAAATCATTTTATATTGAAAATATATAGGTCGCAATATTTCAATATGCAGTAAATGCAAATAAATTGAAAGTAATTTGAAAACATCACAATTTTGGTAGTTCTTATTAGATGTTTCCTATAAACATTATGGAAAATGGTATATTTGTGGTAGATTCGCTGCAACTACTAAAGGAATAGGTGTTTTTCCTGCAAATATTTACATATTTCATAGATATTAATTAAAAATATACTAATATTAATGATATTAATAATACAGATATTAATTAAAAAGTGGAAAATATTTGACCTGAATAGTGTTCAACTGCAATGAAGTTTAAGGCTCTCATAATTTTAAACCATATTTTTCAATCTTTGGTTTGCTAAGTGTGTTTAATAATTATTTAACTCATTTTATTATAATTTCCTAATTGTGTTGTGCTTGATGATTTTTGTATTTGGGGCTTTTGTGTTTGGGGATTTTGTGTTTGGGGCTTTCAGAGTCACTAAATGTCAGAGTCACTACATATGATGCCAATGATATCTTTGCAAAAAGGGTGGCGTATGATACGGAGCTCAAAGAATCCAATTGTTTCAAGTATCGACCTTTTGGACATAGTATTATAGGAAATATTACAAATATTACTACAGATTACATGGCTCCAAAAACACGATTTGACAGGAAATTCTCGATAAAATTTCCATCCAGGAACTACTGGTCATCATGAACCGGGGAACTTTTAAATATACTCAACGTCTATACAGACGGATCTAAACAAGTTGACTGGGGTGGGGCGGGATTCTTCGTTCAAAACTCAAACACTACACACAAAAGAAAAATTGTGTAATTTTACGATCATAAAGCGAGGCAACTTGTTTCCTCGCTTTATAGTTGCATTTTTAAACACGCGTTTAAAATTGAATCTCTAATGTTTAAATTTAAACTTTAAGAATCAACAACATGTGTGTAAAAAATAAATGCATCGATGTCCGCATACAAAGCTAAAATGATACTCGTCCATTTCGTTCACAACCTAAATATAAAAAGAAATTTTGTTAAAATAATAACAAGAACTCTTTAATATTTATGAATACAAAATTCATTTAAAAATGTTTATAAAACCATTGTCTTCGGGTTTATAGTTGATTGATGTCCATTGATTATAGATGTCTTTACTAAAAGCTAGTTTTATTAGAATAAATAAGCATGGCTTGGCGTCATTTCCACTATAGACTAATAGTCGCAAGTTTCAACAAAATGTGCTAAAATTCAACAAAGCTTGTGTAAAAATAAACAAATGATACGCGTGTCTAATTTTAAAAGTTTTGTGCTGAATAACACACAACAAAGGTTTAAAAATGCAAATAAAATATATATGTACACGTAAATAGTTATAACATTAAACAATAATTGTCAAAATCGTTTTTTTACACACTCATATACGCATATGTGCACAAAATTTGCAAATTTACACAAAAAAATACACACTTTTACGAAGTAATTTTAAACTCAGTTTTTAGAGTGTAGTTACTCATTCAAACTACTAGAAAACAGCAGTATTTTCAGGCAGAGGTAGTAGCAATTATTAAAGCTGCTTACTACTTAACTGGGTATGTTTCCAGAAAGGAAATAAACTTTTATATGGACACTCCAGCAGCACACAAAGCTTTAAAAACAACACCATAAAATCTAACACAGTAGAAACATGTTTTCAGGTACTGCCACTTCTCAGTGTAAATAATGTAGTTCAGTTACTTTGGGTACCAGAACACTGTAATATAGATGGAAATGACGAACTTGCCAAACAAGGAGTTCAACTCAATACTGAACCCCTACAAGTAGCTGCACAAATACAATTCTTTTACTCTAAACAAGAAAACAAGTCCCTATCTTTAGCACAAAGAAAGTGGACTCATTGTATTAACAACAAAATAACCAAGCTATTCTGGCCAGTATTTTGTAAAAATAAAACCGACTACATAACATCACTAAACCAAAAGTTATGCAGCCTACTTCTGGGAATCATCACTGGACACTGTCTTATATTATTACGCGCACAGAATGCGCCTTATATCCAAGAAATGGTGCAGAAACTGCAATGAACCAGAAGAGGACGAAACGCTCGAACATCTACTCTGCCATTGCCCTGCACTGGCACGAACCAGACTCACCGTGTTTTCTCAGGCCTAACTCCATAGAAGGAGTTTCGAAGACCGAGCTGGTAAATTAAAAAACTTCACATTGAAGACGGGAACATTTGATCGCGGCAAAAATCATAATGTACGACCTTTAATTTTCGCATAAACAGAGAATAGTGGTAACACTATGGACCAAGTTGGTCTATGTGAGGCATCCACCGCCTCCTTAACCTTACCTAGCAAACTTATGTAACACTCATCGTATATAATAATATTATATAATAAAATAAAACAAACTAATTCAATATAAACAAAATATTTCAGTAAATCGAAAGTTTTCGGTTCATACGAATTTCCATGGCCTTGTTTGTGTGTATGTAAAGGATTTTTATTTTTATACCCTACACTAAGAGTGAAAGGGTATATTCAGTTTGGTACGCCGTTTGTAACACCCTGAAAAAAGCATCTCGGGTATGGAAAAGTATATATATTCTTGATCAGCATGACCTCCTGAGTCGATTTAGCGATGTCTGTCCGTCTGTCCGTCTGTCTGTCTGTCCGTCTGTCCTTCTGTCTGTCTGTTGAAATCACGATTACAGAAAAAGTTGAAGAGCTAGAGCACTGAAACTTTAGATTTAGATTACTTATATATCTAAGCTGTCTGAAGAAGAAAATTATCATGATCGGTCTATTATGACCTGAGAACTGACTACCAAATACCTCATATAAAATTTACATCTGCAAATCAATTTTACTGTATACGTGCTTAGGTAAACTTTTTTGGTCAAATATATATTGACACCAGCTGGACCCGTACACGACTCGTGCATATATTATGTGAATGCAAGGTTATTGAGCAATTTTATTAATATAAATAACATTTTTATTATTTATATCAGGGACCCGTACTTCGCTGGACGTTTTTTTATTGGCGTTATAAATGTAGTAACCAAAACCATACTAATTATCCGATAAAACAACTTTTCTCATAGACAATTCTTTCTCAGCTGTGCTTCCCCGTAGAATTCTTCCCAGTAGAATTCTTTCCCGTAGAATTCTTCCCCGTAGAGTTTTTCCCAGTAGAAGTTTCAGTGTGGTTAGTTTTAGCGTGGTGAATTTTAGTGTGGTGAGTTTAAGTGTAGTGAATTTTATTGATGTGTGTTTTAGTGTGTTGAATTTAAGTGTGGTGAATTTTAGTGTGGTCAGTTTAAGTGGGTCAATTTGAATGTGGTGAATTTTAGTGTGGTGAAATTTAGTGTGGTGAGTTTATGTGTGTTGAATTTTAGTGTGGTGAATTTTAGTGTGGTGAGTTTTAGTGTGGTGAATTTTAGTGTGGTGAGCTTTAGTGTGGTGAATATTAGTCTGGTAAATTTTAAGTGTGGTGAGTTTTAGTGTGGTGAATTTTAGTGTTGTGAGTTTTAGGGTGGTGAATTTTGGTGTGCTGAATTTTAGTGTGGTGAATTTTAGTGAGGTTGATTTTGTTTTCGTTTTCTATCTTTTTTTATTTTTTTTGTTGTTTTTGAGTTATAGCTTAAGTTTTGTGCTTTTACTTTTGATTTTGTATTTGATTTTTGCTTTTGTTTTTGCTTTTGTATTTTTTTTGTGTATTTGAGTTTTTTGTTTCATCTTCTTTGCTTGTGTATGTGCCGAGTTATGTCTTTTTGAAAGTTTAGGTTGTATGGGAGGTGACACGCCCCTTTGTCCAATCCCGCCCATATATAGCCTATGACACCCTCCGGACTCCATAGTATCCTGGTGCAAAATTTCAGTTAAATCGGTTCAGCGGTTTAGACGTGATGCTGGAACAAACAGACAGACCGACAGACTGACAGACGGACCAAGAGTTTTATATATATAGATTATGCTCAAATACATGAAAATAATGTTTTCCCACGAAACGACTTGTGGTTCCCAAAAAAAAAATCGAAATTCAGTACACCTACCCATTTGTAAATATGGGTACCAAATGAATGAAAATTGTTCAGGGATGGAAAGTTTGCAGTTATTTTCAGGATTCGTATACCCTGGTGACCTATATACCACTTTGAATGGTTACCTCACATATGTGTAGGGTATTTATAGTCGGCTTTGACCGACTGTAATTTTGAAAATCCTAACTATCATAATAACACTTACTTTAAAATTTCCCATGTGATCTTACCTTCCCAACTGGTTTTTATTTTCCTTTTGTCACTTCCCATTTCCATCAAAATGAAATAAAATAACGTGTTATTGATTTTTAAGTCAATGTGACCTTGAAGTCACTCTTATGGAAATATAATATATAAATTTGTACCAAAACTAGTCAGAATTAGAAACATTTCCTTCTGGACCTCAAAAAAAAAATGTTGAAAAGTGTCTAGACCCCACTTGAAATTACTTGCCGACCTCTGATCTAGTTGCCTTGCATTTTCATGCCGAACATCTGTTATTTGTTAACATAGTAATAGGCTTACAGTGAATAAATTATGAATATTTAGGATATTTGTAATTATAAAATGTTTTTTGTGTCTATTTTATATTGTCTAATGAAGAGATAGTAAACATTTTAAAATAGTGTTTTGTGAATGTTGTATTAAAAAAATACGTACTTTAGATAGAAAAATATAAAAGTTAAAAATGGCAATTTGAAAATTTTGGATATAATATTTTGACAAGCATACATAACATAAAAATCTCTTTTTACATGCATCAACGTGCATTTTTCTGATTTTTATCGATTTTTCTCTGGGGCATCTGAAATAAAAATACGTAAAATTTTTGTAGTCTGCTTGTTAGAGCGGGAGTAAAAGTTTTAAGCAATGATAAAATATGTTTAGAATAGAAGTAATAGTTTGTTGGACTATTTATTGTTAGACTATTGATTATAAAAAATAATTTATTGATTTACAAGTATTTAAAAATTAAATAAAATCGGCATATGAAATAAAAATTATAAACGCCCATTTTTGAAACATATATTAACGTACTTACTAGATTCATATATTTTTAATTTTATGACTTTATCTCCAATATTTTACGAGTTATATAGGTACATAAGAATGTGGCTTGCATGGGAGGTGGGCGTGTCCTGGACAGAATACGCTTATTTTTGGACATATACCTTATATTGATGAGAATAACATGTGTATTAAATTTCAATTGTCAACGACCATTTTTATTATTTTTGGCCGCTGAGCATATGAAGATTTCTCACTGTGTGCCGATTCGTCTCAAATTGATAGTTGTATCAAGACTTTGAAAAAATGGTCTGTGGCGATTGAGACTGATAACGTAATGGTGAGAACTCAAGACTATTCCAGAAATGCGGGTTCGAATCCCGCGAAGTACAATTTTTTTTTTAAATTAATTATTATCTTATAAATAATCATAATAACTATATAAATATTATATTACTATATATTATAATCTTATTATATATAATCTTATTAGTCGATTTAAAAACAATATGTTGAACCCAATAGAATCCATTGCATTATAATTACTTATATTTATTGGATATATTTTTTATAAAGTTCTACATTAAAATTTAAGAAATAAAATAACAATAAAATTTCAATAATTTTAATTAAAGTATTCACTCTGAGCTAGAGTTAAACCTGGGATTTTGAAGAAAATTTTAGTCCGTACGGACTTAAATTAAGTCCGTGAGGATTTAAATTCAATATAAATTTGAAGCTTCCTTATTTTGTACTAGCTATAATGCGTTTTAGTCTGTAATGACTTAAAATGAAAATTATAATGCACGGACTTAATTTGTAAAACGAATTATTTTTTTCTGTGTAGTTCTACGATATATAAGGTTGTTCAATATGAAATCAAAATTGTTCGTCTGGCAGACACACGTCCGGCGTATCGTGGCGATCATTTTCGATGATCGCAAAAGCATAATAACACGTTGAAGGGCTATAAAATTAAAACTACAGAGATATGAAAAGTGGCTACTGTGTACGTGTTGAATGGGTGATTGCTTTTATTTATGACAACGCAACATAAGCTAAAGGAGATGAGGAGAATATGCATCGATAGTGCAGCATCTTTATATATTCTGCAAAAGCACAAAACCGCCCCAGGTGTTTTGCTTTCGAAATAAATTAGTTTGAAATTCTATTCAAAGCTGAGCTCAGAGCATCTCAATGTATATAAGTGTATGGTAGTTCTTATATCCGGTTCTCCACTCAAAAGGTGATACAGAAATTCACTACAGAAATATTTTACGGAATGTGTATACAGTAATCAAATATGCATCTACATACATTTTGAAGGCTGTTATGTAATATATACAGACAAAAAAAGTAATGTTTTTTTTTACATATTTTAGTTTCTCTTTAACACCTATATTCTACTTTGGTTTGGGGAACCCAGTAAAAATTGGTCATCCATTTTTCCGTTAGACATTAAATTATAGTCTTAAAAACTTATACAATACGATTTGTTTTAAACTTTATTTTAAAGAAAGGGTAATTAATTTGGTTGTTAATATCATTTACAAAAATTGTATATAATTTTATTATAAGTCTTCGATCAAAAATTAAACAAGGTGGTTACAATACACGCAGAGAAAAACATGGTTGTGGTGATCATATTTGAAGGGCATCATACTATGATTGGGGGTTATGGTTGTGGGTAATCATATAATTTGTCTAATATTATCCTTAGTGACAATATTGCGTACCATAATATGATCCTCAGTAACAATAGTACAATTTTCTACAACCATATGGTCCTCAGTGACCGTATTGCGATTTCATACTACCATACTATGGTCCTACGTTACCATTGCACACAAGAACTTTCGCGTAAAGTAAAGCGTTACCGTCATGAAGTTGAAAACGCGAGCACACGATTATACGATTGATAACTGAAATTTATTATACACATTTCTATTAAACACGAGAATATGTTATTTATCTATACCAGGCATGTCAAAAACGCGGCCCGTCAACTTTTCATCTGCGGCCCGCGAAGACTTTTTAAATATTATTAATATATTTAATAATATTAAATATTTATTTTATTTTCAGGCGTAAAAATGATTATTATGTATTGTAACATGCAATATATGAAATTAAATTACTAATCTTGGTTAAAAACTTATTAATTTATTAAAAAAAATCAATATTTTTGTAGGTACATTATTTTCTAAAATTTAATAATGAGATATTAATTAGTTTTTGATATAGAGTCTTAATTTATTTTCCTAATTGTCATTTTAAATATTATACATGACTTTGCAAAATATACATGACTGTCATTGTAATTTAAATTAATTGTTCATTTAAAGGAAACTTTTTCAAATTTAATCAAATATCAAATCTATATAAGGAATTTTAAAAAACAAACTTTTTTAATTGTAAAGTATTGTTCGTATCGAAAAATCTAAAAAAATTGGTTACCAGTCTGACATGTCATTTATGCCTTGAAGTTTTCTCGAACAAACTTGGATAACAAAAATCCAATCTTGTTGCTAATTTTTAAAATTTTGTAATTTTCGTAGAGTAAAATTTTATGTTAGGATAATTTAAACATTTTTCTCATCGATATCGCAATGCTTTTCAAATAAATATCGATATATTTTAACTATTTGATGCAGTATTAATCCAGAATAGTTTTTATTATCGTTTCGAAAAAAAAAAACTGCGATATGTCGCTTTGAACTATTTTTGCAGTGTTAGTACGATTTGGCCTTCGATATTGGTACAAGATCTAATTCGATATCGTACAATTTTGCCGACATAAAAATTGCAACAATTTTGGATGATTGTCAGGTGTCTGTTTTATAAAATTTTCTCTAGTATTTGAAATATAGGTACTCCACTGTATATACCTCAGACAAAATATTTGTCAGGATCAAAGAAGTTCGGACATTTTTTCAATTATTTCAAACAGACAAAAATCGCACCATTTTTTGCAAACAAAATTTCACCTGAGGCGCTTTTAACGAAGATCAATGAAAAATTTGATAATCTTAACATTGTATTTTTTAACAAATGTAAAAAACGAGTGATTTTTTTTTCTTATGGTACACAAATGCGGCCCGTCTCATCATTTGAATTGCCAATGCTGCACGTGATGCCAACTGAGTTTGACATGCCTGATCTATACATATTTATTTTTAAAATTATGTTTTAAACTTTAGAAAAACACTTCGTCACTACAAAAAAAAACTCGAATTCTCACCGGCATTGCCAACATCAAAGTGATTAAGAGAATGTAAACATGTCATTAAGTGAGAATTATATGGTTGTAAAGAATAATTAATGACTATGTTATGATCAGTAAATATCATGGTATGATTGGTATTAACCATATTTTGTTCGTGACAGTCTTTAATCATAACATGGTTCTTATCAACTTTATTTTGGTTTTTTAGAAATACAATCACATTATAATAAATTGTCTACTATAATATAATTTTAGCGATCCTATTATTGTTGAAATAAAATGGAAAATACTTTATTTTGATTGTGACAACCATGTATGATTGTAAAGATCATAGCATGGTTTCCGCGATCGTGTTGCTACAATATTATTTCTCTTCGTGTAGTTTTTACTGTTCCCTACACCAGTGGTCGGCAAATAATTTCAAGTGTGGTCCGTACTCTGTTGAATATTTTTTTCGAGGTTTAGAAAGAAATGTTTCTAATTCTTACTAGTTTTGGTACAATTTTAACTTATAGGGCCGGTCGAAAAAGTAAAAAACGTAGATTTTTCATTAAAGTGTCTTCAAGGTCACATGGCCATAAAAATCAATAGAATTTTTTATACCCTACACTAAGAGTGAAAGGGTATATTCAGTTTGGTACGCCGTTTGTAACACCCAGAACGAAGCCTCTCCGGTATGGAAAAGTATATATATTCTTGATCAGCATGACCTCCTGAGTCGATTTAGCGATGTCCGTCTGTCCGTCTGTCTGTCTGTCTGTCTGTCTGTCTGTCCGTCTGCCCGTCTGTCTGTCCGTCTGTCTGTTAAAATCCCTACTACTTTTAAAATTGAAGAGCTAGATAAATGAAACTTATAACTTAGATTACTAATATACCTACGCTGTATGTGCGAAAAATTGGCGAGATCGGTCCATTGTGACCTATGATCCGACCACTTATGTTCAAATACCTCATATAAAATGTACATATAAAGATCAATTTTTATGTATACGTGCTTAGGTAAACTTTTTTGGTCAAATATATATTGATATCATGCTCAAATACATGATAATAATGTTTTCCGGCGAAAAGACTTGTGGTTCACAAAAAAAAAAAATCGGTACACCTACCCATTTGTAAATATGGGTATCAAATGAATGGAAATTCTTCAGCGATTGAATGTTTGTAGTTATTTTCAAGATTCGTATACCCTGGTGACCTATATATCACTTTGAATGGTAACCACACATATGTGTAGGGTATTTATAGTCGGCTTAGACCGACTATAATTTTGATAATCCTAACTATCATAATTACACCTACTTTAAAATTTCCCATGTGATCTAACCTTCTCAACTGCTTTTTAATTCAATTTCCTGGAAATGGGAAGTGACAAAAGGAAAATTAAAAATAAATCTTTACATACACACAAACAAGGTCATGGAAATTTGTATGACCCGAAAATTTTCGGTATACTAAAAAAATATATTTTTTATTTTGAATTTGTTTGTTGTATTTTATTATCTAATATACGAGGAGTCTGAAATAAGTAGCAAACACATTTTTTGATTGTATTTTTTAATCTACTTTTATTTTGTCTGCGAAATTTCCATTTAATCCAATTCATTTCTTGGGCCTGTAAAGCCAACTTTCGAAACATTCCTTAAAATCATCTTTTTGAGCTTCCCAATTTCTAAATTAATTTAATTAATAATCTTCACATTTGACATTTCTCTCATTTTTTTTTATTGTTGGAAACCACCAGAAAACCGGAGAATAATTTGCTGGGCGAATTTCATTCATGCCTGAAAGCGCAAAAAAGTTGTTCGTTTTTCAGCAGTGTGGGCATGTGCATTGACATGATGTAAAAAGTATCGACAAGGTTCTTCTTTTTTTCTTGTTTCCCAACAAATGTTTGAAAACTTCTGGTAAGCCATTTTCTGTATACTATTAGCAGTTACTGTGTGACTGGTTTCCAGCGGAATAACAACAACCATTTTAGAACTGGTGAAATAAACCGACATCATAAATCAAGGATTGGAACCGTAACCGAAACCGTTATACGAAAATCAGAAATAAACCCGAAATAAACGGCTTCGGTTTTATACCGGTTTAAAACGGTTTTAAAAAAACATAAAAAGGAACAGGAAAACATATTTTATTTTATATAGAAGATCTTAAGAACAAGGCATGTTAATATGTCATTTAATAAAATTTTGAGTTCTCAAAATATTTTTTTTTGTTGTACAAAAATTCACATGTTGTTTTTTGAGAAACATTAGCTGTGTTTTTTCATAATTTAAATTTGAGCTGGAACAAATTTTATACGCAAAACAAAAACAAATTTGAGCTAGATATATACATGTGCATTGACATGATGTAAAAAGTATCGACTAGGTTCTTCTTTTTGTCTTGTTTCCCAACAAATTTTTGAAAACTTCTGGTAAGCCATTTTCTGTATACTATTAGCAGTTACTGTGTGACTGGTTTCCAGCGGAATAACAACAACCATTTTAGAACTGGTGAAATAAACTTACTTACTTAAATGGCCCTTACAACCGTGGGTCGGTTTTGGCCGCTGAGATGAAGCCGCGCCAGTCGGATCTGCTTTGCGCGCGCTGACGCCAGTTAGAAATACCAAGCGTTGCCAGGTTGTCCTCAACTTGGTCTTTCCAACGCAGATTTGGACGCCCTCTTCTACGCTGTCCACCTTCGAGTTTCGATTCAAGCACCTTCTTTGCTGGAGTGTTTTCATCCATTCGTTCGACATGACCTAGCGAGCGAAGCCGCTGGATCTTGATGCGCTTGACTATGTCAATGTCGTCGAATATCTCATACAGCTCGTGGTTCATCCTGATTCGATACTCGTTAGCAAAGCAGATAGGGCCAAAGATTTTACGGAGAATCTTTCTCTCGAACGCTCCCAGTACTCTCTCATCGGTGGTGGCCAGCGTCCATGTTTCTGCACCATAAAGTAGGACGGGCATGATGAGTGACTTGTAGAGCGTTATTTTTGTCTGGCGAGAGAGGGCTCTGCTTCTCAATTGCCTACTGAGCCCAAAGTAGCACCTGTTGGCAAGAGTTATTCTCCGTTTGATCTCCAGGCTGACGTCGTTGTTGCTGTTTACGCTGGATCCCAGATAGACGAAGTCCTTCACAATGTCGAACTTGTGGGTGTCAAAATCAGCTTTTTGTCCAAGACGCACGGACTCTTTTTTGCTTGTTGACACAAGGAACTTCGTCTTGTCCTCGTTCACCGCTAGACCCATTCGACGCGACTCTTTCTCCAATCTGGAGAATGCTGCGCTGACTGCTCGTGTGCTCCTGCCAATGATATCAATATCGTCGGCATATGCGAGCAGCATGACACTTTTGTTGAGGATAGTGCCGCTTTGACGGAGTTCGGCAGCTCGAACTATTTTCTCCATCAATAAGTTAAAAAAATCGCACGATAGGGAGTCACCCTGTCTGAAACCTCGTTCGGTATGAAATGGCTCGGAGAGGTCTTTTCCTATTCTCACTGAGCAACGTGTGTTGCTCAGGGTCATCCTGCAAAGCCTTATAAGTTTCGCCGGTATACCGAACTCAGACATTGCGGCGTATAATCGTTCCCTTATCGGAGTGTCGAAGGCGGCTTTATAGTCGACTAATAGGTGGTAGGTGTCGATCTGTTTTTCTAGGGTCTTTTCCTGGATTAGGCGCAATGTGAAAATCTGGTCTATGGTGGACTTTCCAGGTCTGAAGCCGCACTGATAAGGTCCAATCAGTCTGTTGACGATGGGCTTCAGTCTTTCACATAATACGCTCGATAGAACCTTGTATGCGATATTGAGTAGGCTGATCCCACGGTAGTTGGCGCAGATAGTGAGGTTCCAGTCACTTGGCATGCTTTCATCCGACCATATTCTGCTTACGAGCTCGTGCATGCTCTCTATTAGCTCTTCGCCTCCGGTCTTAAACAATTCAGCAGGCAGGCCATCAGCACCTGCGGCTTTGTTGTTTTTCAGCCGAGCAATGGCTGTTCTGACCTCGTCATGGTCGGGTGGCGGAATCTCAACGTCGTCATCAAGTACTGGGGTTGCCGGGTTTGCTTCTCTATCGGTGGAATTGAGGTCATCATCACCGGTCAGCAGTTTAGAGAAGTGATCCCTCCATATTTTCAGTGTGCTCTGGATATCTGTCACTAGATTTCCGTTCTCATCTTTACAGGAAGAGGCTCCGGATTTCGAACCTCCGGCTAGGCGTCTTATTTTCTCGAAGAATTTTCGAGCCTCATTCCTGTCCCCATGCATCTCAATCTCCTCACACTCACGTCTTTCTGCCTCGCTTTTTTTACGCCTGAAAAGACGTCTCTCTTCCCTCCTCTTCTCTTTGTATCGCTCCTTCGCAGCTCGCGTAGCTACTGACTGCAGGGTGGATTTGTACGCAGCGTCTTTCTCTGCAGTGGCCGCGCGACACTCTTGGTCATACCACTGATTCCTCAGGGGGCGTTGGAATCCAAGCACCTCTTCGGCAGCCGTACGCATAGAGCAGGAGATATGATTCCACTGCGCGCTTATATCATCGAGAGGAGGAGTGCTTTGTCTAAGCAGGTGTGAGAGTCGAGTGGAAAAGGCTTGCGTTGTCTGTTGTGATTGCAGCTTTCCGACGTCTAGCTTTCTCTGCGTTTGGTTCCGTACGTTCTTCGCAGCGCTTAAGCGTGTGCGGACCTTGGCTGCTACAAGGTAATGATCCGAGTCCATATTGGCACCTCGGATAGTGCGTACGTCCATCACGCTTGAAGCGTGCCTTCCGTCAATCACAACGTGATCAATTTGATTTCGAGTTTTTTGATCGGGCGACAACCATGTGGCCTTGTGGATATCGAAATGTTCGAATCTAGTGCTACTAACTACCATGTTTCGTGCTGCGGCGAAGTCGATTAGCCTCGTTCCGTTATCGGAAGTGTTGGCATGGAGGCTAAATTTTCCGATTGTGGGACAATAGATGGCTTCTCTGCCCACCTTGGCGTTAAAATCGCCTAGCACGATTTTGATATCGTGGCGGGGGCAGCGCTCGTATGCGTTGTCTAGGCGCTCGTAGAAGCGCTCTTTTGTCTCGTCATCTTTCTCGTTCGTCGGAGCGTGTGCACAAATTAGGCTGATATGGAAATATTTAGCCTTGATGCGGATTGTTGCTAGCCTTTAGTCCACGGGCGTAAACCTGGTGAAATAAACCGACATCATAAATCAAGGATTGAAACCGTAGCCGAAACCGTTATACGAAAATCCGAAATAAACCGATATCCAAAACCGAAATAAACGGTTTCGGTTTTATACCGGTTTAAAACGGTTTTAAAAAAGCATAAAAAGGAACAGGAAAACATATTTTATTTTATATAGAAGATCTTAAGAACAAGGCATGTTAAAATGTCATTTAATAAAATTTTGAGTTCTCAAAATATTTTTTTTGTTGTACAAAAATTCACATGTTGTTTTTTGAGAAACATTAGCTGTATTTTTTCATAATTTAAATTTGAGCTGGAACAAATTTTATACGCAAAACAAAAACAAATTTGAGCTAGATATATTTATCTATCTCAAATTGTTTTTGTTTTGCGTACAAAATTGGTTCTGCTTCAAATTTAAATTATGAAAAAAACACAGCTATTGTTTCCAAATAACAGTCTTTGGTCTAAAATTGATTTTTTTTCATTAATTTGTGTAGCGGTAAATCGAATTACAACAAAACACCAGCAACTCCAAGCACAATTTTTTTTGTTAAAAAATGATTAAATTTTGAATGATATTGTTTTTTTTTATTGTTTTAGTAAAATAAAGTGGGACAAGTTTTGAAAAGTTAATTTGAATAATTTTTAAATTCTTTGAAAGGATCTATTCAATAGAATACCATTTATAAGTCTGAGTTTGATTGATATTTGAATGATTTTTTCAGAACACCTAAATTTTGGACATATATATTAAGGATACTTATAATAAGGCAAAAAAAAACAATGGTGATACAAAAAAAATTAGTAACTAATACGAAAAATAAAGTGCAAGTTCGAACATTTCAAGTATAAAGGCAGATATTTATATTTAGAAATTTAATTTCTTTAATTGTACATAATTCTTCTTCTTTTCATAAAGTTTAAGATTATTTACCGATGTACTCTTGCTTCTTGCTTTTATTTAAGATTCGCTTCTCGGTTCTCCTCTGCAATTCAGATCATATTGTTGTGTATCATAATCGTAGAGTTCACTGCTTACATATGATCCACTGTTGTGTATCATAATCGTGGAACTTACAGCGTGCTTATGATCCACAATATAACATAACCAGTATATTTTTCTTTATGGCATACTTTTAGGGTTAAGCATTATGCATGTTAAACACAAACAGCATTTAATTATATTGGCGCACACCGCTTAACATACACAGGTATACACGCCCACGTTAAATAGGTCATTCAGATCATACAAATAAATGCTGACTTAGTTATTTTTGAATGATGAAAGTACTCAATTTATTGTGAAAATATAAATACGCTGAGTAAGTTATTTTAGTATGATGAAATTACTCAATTTATTGTGAAATTATAAGAATACGAGGTGTTAAGTAGAAGTTAAGTATAGACTAAGAATCAATTGTTTTCGATAAGCTGAACTGTCTACAAATAAGTGTTAAGTATAAGTGTAACCAACTTTTAAAGCTGAATAAAGTGTCTTGAAGTAAAAAAGACCAGGTTGTTTTAAATAATATAAAGAAAGTAAAAAGGACTCAGTAAGTATAAATAGGATCAAGTTAAAGTCCTAGTAGAAGGACCTTTTTAGCATACAACATTTTTCTTGGCGTGGCAATCCGCTATCATATGGCCGACTTGACCACACCCATAACATGCCCAATTATTTCTGTATGTTCTATTAGGTTCGTTATTGTTATTACTGTTGTTATTTCTATACGGATTATTATTTCTATTATTTTCATTACCATTATTAATATTATTATTTCTATTATTACGAGTATTGCTGTCTTGCGGATTCTGATTTTGCTGCTGTTGGTGTTGATAGCCGTTGTTCTGAAGTCCTCTATAACGCCCTTGGTACTGCTGATTCTGAAATGGTTGTTGTTGGTTCTCCTGGCGTTCTTCCAGTCTATTTGATCCACATCTCCAACTCGATTCATGTCCGTATTTCTCGCATTCTCTGCAAAATGGTGTATTTTTTCGCAAATAACAGTCATCCCTTGTGTGTCCTGGTCTTGTGCAAAATGAACAGACTGGCCCCTTTTTCATGGCACCCCCTGTATTGCCATTATTTCTATTTTGTTGACTTTTACCCCTATCTTGTCGTGAATTTCTAATATCAGTTTCTTGATTATTTTTACTAACTGAGGTTCCTTTCGGTCTTTTTTCAAAACTATACAGTTCCTCCGGTAATCTCGGCCCCCTCAGTATTGTGGCCTCTGCCCTTAACGCTTCGTCTAATAAATCATTTAAATTATCTGCCTTGCTACTCAACAGTAGTATCTTTACAGTCGGGTCACTCACTCCCACTTTAAATGCTGTTAGCACAGAATTTAATAGTTCCGTGTTAAAAATGTCCGTTGGCAGGTTTTTCTTTTTATACATTGTATCGGCTATGTCGTTTGCGTTCGACTGCAATACTTCTAAACGCCTTGCAAACGCCCTTAAACTTTCCCCTCCACCTTGATATGCCTGTCTTATGTTGTATTGAACTGAATCTAATGTAGCCACCTTTAAATATGTGCTTTTAAGTAATTCAAACAACTCATTCAAATCATCTATTTTCTTGCTCATCACTAATTCGTATGCATCTCCATCAAGACGCAGTTTAATACAAATCATGAATTCCTCCTGATTTTCTTCAGTTATTTTAAGGTTCGCTCCCTTACAACCGTCTATAAATCTAAGAAGCTCCGTTTTTAGGAACGGTGAATCTTCGCCCTTGAACACCGGAACCAGATTTCGTACGCATTTCGAAATATCGTCCGTCGGCATTTCAATTATTGTTATATCTTTTGTTATGCTTTCTAAATTTTCTTCTATTCTTAAAGCTTCTTTATGGTATAACGATGTTTCGTGTGCTAAGTTTACTTCCGCCTCTAAAAATCTGATTTTCGAATCCAATTCCCTTACTTTGTTATTTGCCTCTTCGACTGATTCGAATTCTAACCTTGGTTTTTGATGTAGTGCCCTAGCTACTGATTCATCAGAAATATCTTTATCTTTCAACAATGCTCTTAATTTTTCGTTTTCCGCCTCTATACCGTAGGCGTGGTCTAACAACTCCTGTTTTTCTGCTAATTTATCGTTTATTTTTTTAGTTAATGCAGCAAATTCGCCTTTCCAGCCTCCTATCTCTTTTATTTTATTCTCACTTTTGTGTTCCAAGAAATATATTAATTCTTCGAACACGACATCTACTCCTTCTACTTTAGAAAAAATATTTGTGTTATTAACTTTATTTTTTATTAATTGTAAATGTTCTTTATTATTTACTTCGAGGCTAATTTGAGCCCACAATTTATCCGTAAACCTGTCCAATTGCCCTAGTATGTTTCCGTATGCTAACTGTAATTGTTCCAATTCCGCCATATATTTATCAACGACAAAAAAAATCCCAATTTATTTCCTAGAACACTCAACAGTTCACGTAGCTCCACAATGTTAAAAAAAATATTATAAATTTTTTAAATTTTAAATCTGTTGACTAAAATCAGATATTTTATAGTAATGTAAAATTTTTAATTAAATTGACCATGTTATTAAAATAAAAGAAAAATATTTAAAATTTTCAAAATCTTTAAAATGTTATTTTATTCTCATTTAAATTTAATAAAGAAAATGATATTTTAAATGTTCTAAATTTTTTTGAATTTAAAAAAAAATCAAAAATTCCGTTTCATATTAAAAAAAATCCCAATTTATTTCCAAGAAAAGTCAACAGTTTTATAAATTTTTCAAATTTTAAATCTGTTGACTAAAATCAGATATTTTATAATAATGTAAAATTTTTAATTAAATTGACCATGTTACAAAAATAAAAAAAAAATATTTCAAATTTTCAAAATCTTTAAAATGTTATTTTATTCTCATTTAAATTTTAAAATAAAAATGATATTTTAAATGTTCTAAATTTTTTTTTAAAATAAAAAAAAAACAAAAATTCTGTTTCATATTAATTTTAGAAATAATTGTATTTACTTATCTGAGTTTAATATTAAATAAATTTCCTATTTTCTTTTTATTTCGTTTGTTATTTAATCTTAATTTCCATTTGTATATTTATTTATTCAATTTGTATTTATTACTTTATTAAACACTGTAATAATTGTTTAAATTTTCTGCTGTTACTCACGTATTTTCAAAACAAAAATTAAATAATCACTATTTATTTTGTGATTTTTAGTCCTTTTCTTCCTTCTATCGTCCTTCTTCTTTCGGTCCCTGAGAGCGTTGTTTGAGAAACCGGCTGCGCCAAAATGTTGTATGCTAAAAAGGTCCTTCTACTAGGACTTTAACTTGATCCTATTTATACTTACTGAGTCCTTTTTACTTTCTTTATATTATTTAAAACAACCTGGTCTTTTTTAATTCAAGACACTTTATTCCGCTTTAAAAGTTGGTTACACTTATACTTAACACTTATTTGTAGACAGTTCAGCTTATCGAAAACAATTGATTCTTAGTCTATACTTAAATTCTACTTAACACCTCGTTTGAGTAATTTCATCATACTAAAATAACTTAGTCAGCGTATTTATAATTTCACAATAAATTGAGTACTTTCATCATTCAAAAATAACTAAGTCAGCATTTATTTGTATGATCTGAGTGACCTGTTTAAAGTGGGCGTGTATACCTGTGTATGTTAAGCGGTGTGCGCCAATACAATTAAATGCTGTTTGTGTTTAACATGCATAATGCTTAACCCTAAAAGTATGCCATAAAGAAAAATATACTGGTTATGTTATATTGTGGATCATAAGCACGCTGTAAGTTCCACGATTATGATACACAACAGTGGATCATATGTAAGCAGTGAACTCTACGATTATGATACACAACAATATCTCAGGTGAAGTCAAAATGTTACTTTTCATTGACTTGTGGTCACGATTGAATTTTTTTCTTGGCGAAATCAATTAAATAATTCATATAACACAATATTTTCAGTAAAATAACAACAAACATTGTTAAATTACGTTTCCCACTTTACCCCAATATAACAATTTGAACATAACTTAGCACAATATAAATGTTAAATTATTTGAAAATTATGGAAAAAAAAGAAATTTTATACAAAAACCGAAATCAAAACCGAAACCGTAACTTGGAACCGGTATACCGAAACCACTTCGTAATAAAAACCTAAAACCGAAACGCGGAAAAAACCGGAATCGAAACTGTTATTCGTTTAGGTTTCAATTAGTGTTTAGTAGTAAAAACTCAAAATCGACTTTTCGATCAACCATTTGCAACTCGATTTTCAGAATCGATTAATCGAGGTTAAAAATCGATTTTAAATCGATTTTCGATTATTTTCAAGAGTAGAACTTTATTAATTATTTAATATACTTTCAAGTCAAAGAAAACAAGTAATTTAACAACAATAACAATGTTTTTATATGAGATCCATATTCAGGTATATAGTTTTCGATACCATGTACCTTTCAGGTATTAAGGGCAGTTTAGGTAAAAATATTTAATACGAAAAAATTAATTCCAATAAAAATAGAACATTACACTGAACCAAATGCAGTGGAAAAATTAACAATATTTCATATTAAATTAATAAACTAAACGTAAACTAAAAAAAATATTCATACTATTAATGAATTTGTTCATCAATGTTATGAATTTGTCATTACGACTCAAATAATCATCAAATTCATCCTATTTATTAATCGTTCATAAAACTGTAATGAAAAAGATCATAATATTGATGAACGCATTTATGAAATATTTTTATGAAAAAAATTCATGGAATTTATGAAATTTTAAACTATTTAAAAATAAAAAAATAATTTTTGTGGACTGTTTTTTTTTTATTTTTAATCACGCTTATACCAACGAATGAATTACACATACGTAGAGACTGCGCTGTTTTGCCTCAAAAAATTAATATGAATACCTCAATGAACGCAATTCATAACAATTATTAAAGCGTTTATTAATCAGTTTTGCTCAAATTTTGCGATTCGTATATATGAAGAATAGTTCATAAATGTGGTTTTTTCAATTACAATTACAAAAAAAATCAATGAAAATTTTGATTAAGATTGCTTTTATATCTAGTGGTCTGAACAATCAAATTCTTTAAATATCTCAACTTACACAACCACAAATGAATTTAACTTTATTTGGTCTTAAGTGAACTTTTTTGGTCAAATATATATTGATTTTATGCTAAAATATATGAAAATGTTTTCCCGCGAACCGAAAAACCCAAAAAAAAAACATTCGAAATTCGGTACACATACCCATTTGTACATATCGATATCAAATGAAAGAAAATTCTTCAGAGATTGCAAGTTTGCAGTGACTTCTGCACCACTTTAAATGGTAACGCAGACATTATCACATATGTCTAGGGTATTTATAGTCGGATTAAACCGACTATAGCTTTCATTATTTTTACATACTGCAACATCACACTATTACAATTTCCCTACTTCAATTTCCATTCAAGTGATGACAATGAAAACCATGCATAATCAAAAATAGGAACCCTGTTATTGAAGGTTGTAATATGAAAATTTACGAAAATCGATTAAGCGAGACGAAAAATCGATTCTTAGTCGATTTTCAACCGGAAATTTCGACTACGAAAAAATCGATTCTAAAAACCCAAAATTGATTTTCGACTATAATCGAAATCGATTTACCAATCACTAGTTTCAATCCTTGTCATAAATTTTATTGCAGATTTTTGTTGCCATGCTTTAACTGAGGACTGGCACCTTTTTGGCTCCATACTAGAGATGTCGATCCCGGAACGTTTTCGCAATTCAGTGATTTCGGGATTCCAAAATTACAACCACGGGAATTTCACTAATTAAAGCATCATTTTCAAAGCATTAAAAATACTATCTTTAGGGTATACAAACTTCTTTAAATATAAAATTACGAATACAAATCTGAACATAGCTGTGTAAAAAAAATGTGTTAACCCTTATTCGATCCTAGTTTGAAATTTTATATTGTTAACTGAATTCGATCAGTTGCATGTATTTTTGATACATTTTTGGAAAAGTTTTATCAAATTGGCTCTAGTATTTGATATAGCAAATTTATAATTTTTTCATAATTTGGCTCTTTTGTTATAATTATTTTCAATATCCAAAAGTTATTCTAAAAATTAAGAACTTTTTTTATCATAATTATTAAATTTTCCAAATTTTAAATAAAACTGTTCAAAAATAGTGAACTTTTTTAGTTACAGTTTTTAATAATAAAAAATAATTAATTCGAAAATTTTGTTGTTTAAATTTGCGAAATTTTTTAAATTCATTTCTGAATTTTATTTATGTTACTTGACTTTTAAAACTTATAAATTTGTTTAAAACTAAGTCACGTGCGTCTAATAGTAATTCTTTTCAAAATATAGAAATAAGCAAAAATAAAAATAAATAAATTAAAAATATTTTAAGTGAAATGAGTAATTTTTATTAGTGAATATTTTAAATTGGACATAAAATTCTCAATTTTATGTAAATATTAAATTTATTGTACAAAAAAAAATAATTATCACAAACAAATTTAAATTTTATTTTAAATATTAATTTGAAATAAAATTTGTATTTGTAGTAAATATGTTAATGTTTATGGAAAATATATATTTTTCTAGAACTAAATATTCAGGACTTAAAAGCATTTTTAATTTATTTCAAACATAGCATTTTTTTTTATTAAAAAAAAAAATTTTGGTATGTTTTTTTTTTAAACATTATTTTTCAATGAATATTTGTATTAAAACAAAATGTTTAAACCACATTTGATATATTATTTATCTAAATGTAATGATTTTTATCATTAATTGTCTATATTTTAAATTAACAATAATTATAATGAAACTATAAGATGGAATTAGGTTCAGATAACGCGGTGGTTTTTAATAATGATGCATACAAAATTTACATTTAGTTTATAACATATTTAGAAAAGAAATGAAATACACAAATGAACATAAGAAATGAAAAAAATGAAAATAAGAATAATTCAAACATATGTTGGTGCCTTAGTTTAATATTGAATAAATGTTTTGATTTATTATTTTATTTTCATAAATAGCAGCACTTTTAATACTATTTATAGCAGGCATATCAAACTCATTTGGCATCATGGGCCGCATTGGCAATTTAAAAGATTAGGCGGGCCACAATTGTTTACCATAAGAAAAAAATTGCGCCGCAAGGCGAAATTTCGTCCAAACTTCTTTGAACCTGTCAAAAATTTTGTCTGAGGTTTTTACAATGGTACTCCATATTTTTAAAACTAGAGAACATTTTATAAAACAGACACCTGACAATCATCCAACATTGTTGCAACTTTTTTGTACCTACCCAGTCTGTCATTCGTTACGATATTGATGTGAAATCGTACTAACACTGTAAAGATAGTTCAATAATCAAACGATAATTTTCCCCCACGTGGTGGTTACCTTGACGTGGTGTGGAGATCTTAAGTTACAATGACTCAATAAGGCTAAGCTGACGGAAACTTTTTTTTTTAAGTTTCTGGTAGGGTAACCCTTGTCAAACAGGCTTGTGATGAGTAATGAACTAAATACTACCATAGTCTTTTTTATTGGTGTCAGACTCTAAAGCAACCCTACACCACCGCGATGGGTCAACATAAAGATATAACTACTCCAGGTGGTACCCACAAAAGTGGCAATCCACCCGCTTCGGCGGCTGAGGCAAGGATTCTGGAGGCTTCAATCCACGCAACCAACCCTGGTACGATGAACCTTTCTGCTCCTGTAGCAGGGGGTTCATTGTGCCCCTCCATCTCCCAAATTTATGAAACAGCTAGGAATCTAGAGGAGTATAACGAAAACGCAGTGGTTCCCATACCAGTAGAGGAAAGTGTCGTTTCGGCTATGCCTACGACTAATCCTCCACTGTATGGCTGCTCGACAGTGTTGTTTCCTCTCTGGTGCTTCATGTTCCGGATCGGCTGCGGATGAACTGCCTTCAACATCCACTGGCAGAGGTAGGCTAGCAGTATCATATCGTGATGCTGCTCGCAAAGCTCTTCCGGTTGCGATTATTGAAAAAATTAATTCCAATAAAAATAGAACATTACACTGAACCAAATGCAGTGGAAAAATTAACAATATTTCATATTAAATTAATAAACTAAACGTAAACTAAAAAAAAATATTCATACTATTAATGAATTTGTTCATAAATGTTATGAATTTGTCATTACGACTCAAATAATCATCAAATTCATCCTATTTATTAATCGTTCATAAAACTGTAATGAAAAAGATCATAATATTGATGAACGCATTTATGAAATATTTTTATGAAAAAAATTCATGGAATTTATGAAATTTTAAACTATTTAAAAATAAAAAAATAATTTTTGTGGACTGTTTTTTTTTATTTTTAATCACGCTTATACCAACGAATGAATTACACATACGTAGAGACTGCGCTGCTTTGCCTCAAAAAATTAATATGAATACCTCAATGAACGCAATTCATAACAATTATTAAAGCGTTTATTATATCAGTTTTGCTCAAATTTTGCGATTCGTATATACGAAGAATAATTCATAAATGTGGTTTTTTCAATTACAATTACAAAAAAAATCAATGAAAATTTTGATTAAGATTGCTTTTATATCTAGTGGTCTGAACAATCAAATTCTATAAATATCTCAACTTACACAACCACAAATGAATTTAACTTTATTTGGTCTTAAGTGAACTTTTTTGGTCAAATATATATTGATTTTATGCTAAAATATATGAAAATGTTTTCCCGCGAACCGAAAAACCCAAAAAAAAAACATTCGAAATTCGGTACACATAACCATTTGTACATATCGATATCAAATGAAAGAAAATTCTTCAAAGATTGCAAGTTTGCAGTGACTTCTGCACCACTTTAAATGGTAACGCAGACATTATCACATATGTCTAGGGTATTTATAGTCGGATTAAACCGACTATAGCTTTCATTATTTTTACAAACTGCAACATCACACTATTACAATTTCCCTACTTCAATTTCCATTCAAGTGATGACAATGAAAACCATGCATAATCAAAAATAGGAACCCTGTTATTGAAGGTTGTAATATGAAAATTTACGAAAATCGATTAAGCGAGACGAAAAATCGATTCTTAGTCGATTTTCAACCGGAAATTTCGACTACGAAAAAATCGATTCTAAAAACCCAAAATTGATTTTCGACTATAATCGAAATCGATTTACCAATCACTAGTTTCAATCCTTGTCATAAATTTTATTGCAGATTTTTGTTGCCATGCTTTAACTGAGGACTGGCACCTTTTAGGCTCCATACTAGAGATGTCGATCCCGGAACGTTTTCGCAATTCAGTGATTTCGGGATTCCAAAATTACAACCACGGGAATTTCACTAATTAAAGCATCATTTTCAAAGCATTAAAAATACTATCTTTAGGGTATACATACTTCTTTAAATATAAAATTACGAATACAAATCTGAACATAGCTGTGTAAAAAAAATGTGTTAACCCTTATTCGATCCTAGTTTGAAATTTTATATTGTTAACTGAATTCGATCAGTTGCATGTATTTTTGATACATTTTTGGCAAAGTTTTATCAAATTGTCTCTAGTATTTGATATAGCAAATTTATAATTTTTTCATAATTTGGTTCTTTTGTTATAAATATTTTCAATATCCAAAAGTTATTCTAAAAATTAAGAACTTTTTTTTATCATAATTATTAAATTTTCCAAATTTTAAATAAAACTTTTCAAAAATGGTGAATCTTTTTAGTTACAGTTTTTAATAATAAAAAAAAATTAATTCGAAAATTTTGTTCTTTAAATTTGCGAAATTTTTTAAATTCATTTCTGAATTTTATTTATGTTACTTGACTTTTAAAACTTATAAATTTGTTTAAAATTAAGTCACGTGCGTTTAATAGTAATTCTTTTCAAAAATAGAAATAAGCAAAAATAAAAATAAATAAATTAAAAATATTTTAAGTGAAATGAGTAATTTTTATTAGTGAACATTTTAAATTGGACATAAAATTCTCAATTTTATGTAAATATTAAATTTATTGTACAAAAAAAAAATAATTATCACAAACAAATTTAAATTTTATTTTAAATATTAATTTGAAATAAAATTTGTATTTGTAGTAAATATGTTAATGTTTATGAAAAATATATATTTTTCTAGGACTAAATATTCAGGACTTAAAAGCATTTTTAATTTATTTCAAACATTGCATTTTTTTTTAATAAAAAAAAAAATGTTGGTATGTTTTTTTTTAAACATTATTTTTCAATGAATATTTGTATTAAAACAAAATGTTTAAACCCAAATGTGGTTTAAACATTTTGTTTATATTATATATCTAAATTATTTATCTAAATGTAATGATTTTTATCATTAATTGTCTATATTTTAAATTAACAATAATTATAATGAAACTGTAAGACGGAATTAGGTTCAGATAACGCGGTGGTTTTTAATAATTATGCATACAAAATTTACATTTAGTTTATAACATATTTAGAACAGAAATGAAATACACAAATGAACATAAGAAAAGAAAAAAATGAAAATAAGAATAATTCAAACATATGTTGGTGCCTTAGTTTAATATTGAATAAATGTTTTGATTAATTATTTTATTTTCATAAATAATAATAATAATAGTTTGGCGCTACAGTCCTGTACAGAACTTCGGCCGAGCTCTCTCACCATTTTGAGCTGTGCGTGTTATATTTGTACTCAAAGTGGTGGGACCTACAGTTTATTGCCGAATCCGAACGGCGGGTGAGAGCTTTTCATAGGCAATGGTTTTACTCTCGTAGGTTTGCCATTTACTGACGAGAGGTAGCGCGGTATAGAAAAATGTTTCTATGAAAAGATGTTGTTTAGCCCCAGTCCAGGCTTGAACCGGGGACCTTTCGACTCGCAGTCCAACGCACTAACCACTGAGCTACCGCGGCTACTTTCATAAATAGCAGCACTTTTAATACTATTTATAGCAGGCATATCAAACTCATTTGGCATCATGGGCCGCATTGGCAATTTAAAAGATTAGGCGGGCCACAATTGTTTACCATAAGAAAAAAATTGCGCCGCAAGGCGAAATTTCGTCCAAACTTCTTTGAACCTGTCAAAAATTTTGTCTGAGGTTTTTACAATGGTACTGCATATTTTTAAAACTAGAGAACATTTTATAAAACAGACACCTGACAATCATCCAACATTGTTGCAACTTTTTTGTACCTACCCAGTCTGTCATTCGTTACGATATTGATGTGAGAACGATACGATATGTCGGCAAAATCGTACGATATCGAATCAGATCTTGTACCAATATTGAACGCCAAATCGTACTAACACTGTAAAGATAGTTCAATAATCAAACGATAATTTTCCCCCACGTGGTGGTGGTTGTCAAACAGGCTTGTGATGAGTAATGAACTAAATACTACCATAGTCTTTTTTATTGGTGGGGTGGCAGACTCTAAAGCAACCCTACACCACCGCGATGGGTCAACATAAAGATATAACTACTCCAGGTGGTACCCACAAAAGTGGCAATCCACCCGCTTCGGCGGCTGAGGCAAGGATTCTGGAGGCTTCAATCCACGCAACCAACCCTGGTACGATGAACCTTTCTGCTCCTGTAGCAGGGGGTTCATTGTGCCCCTCCATCTCCCAAATTTATGAAACAGCTAGGAATCTAGAGGAGGATAACGAAAACGCAGTGGTTCCCATACCAGTAGAGGAAAGTGTCGTTTCGGCTATGCCTACGACTAATCCTCCACTGTATTGCTGCTCGACAGTGTTGTTTCCTCTCTGGTGCTTCATGTTCCGGATCGGCTGCGGATGAACTGCCTTCAACATCCACTGGCAGAGGTAGGCTAGCAGTATCATATCGTGATGCTGCTCGCAAAGCTCTTCCGGTTGCGATTATTGGCAAATTGGGGAAGGAGCAAAAGATGAATGATGCAGAAGTAAAACACTGCATCGATCATCTTTGGCGGCTAGTCAGCACCGACGGTGTCAGTGCAAATGCAAAAGGCTATGAGACGAGTGATGGGATCATGAAGGTGCTATGCTCGTCTCAAGCCAATTTCGATTGGATTGCCACAGCCGTTGCTAAAATCCCCCTTTGGGCAAATCGCGATTGGCTGTTTTCAGCGGAACCCAAACGCAGGCGAGCAATATGCTGGATAACTGGTCCTATCAGAAAACAGCGGAAGTGTTTGCCTGCCTACGTGCTCAGCACCAGGGCATCGAAACGAACGGATGGAAAATCTATAGCCATAAACCAGAGTGAGGTCCGGAGGACAAGGAGGGCTCAACCCTGGTTGTTGGCTTAGACCAGAAGTCGTTAGATGTCATGCTATCTGAGTACGACAGCCATCTAAACTTATTCTTTGGACGGATCAAATTCCGAATCAATTCCAAATGAATAGGCACATGATGAGAAACGAGTTAATTATCCTGACATGATATTTACTCAGATCAATCTGCAACATTCTAAAGCGGCTACCGCTTTACTAGGTAAGCATACATTACCTCACATCACAGCTATTCAAGAACCATGGGTGTATAACAAACGCATCTGTGGTCTTACTGAACTACGTGGTAAAACCATACTATACGATGAGCAAGTCGCAAGGCCTAGAAGCTGTCTTATAGTATCGAAACACTTTGCTGTCACCAAGTTAACCCAATTCTGTGGGCAAGACCTGGTGGCAGCCAAAGTGAGCTATGAAAGCGATAGTGGATGGAAACATCTGATTGTCGCCTCAGGCTACTTCCCCTATGACTCACTACTGCCTCCGCCGCCAAAGGCAATTGTTGAGCTCTTAAGGAGACCGGCCTTATTCTTTGCTGTGACGCTAATGCTCAACACACTGTGTGGGGCAGCAGTAAATGCAACGCACGGGGTACCAGACTCCTTGACTTCATCATAACCTCCAATCTGAACATTCACAACACTGGTAATAAACCCACGTTTGTGACTGCTTGAAGACAGGAAGTGATTGACCTTGCTTTGTCTAACTGTAGACTGAGAGTGTCAATTTTTAACTGGAAGGTTCTTAAAGAAGATTCTTTATCGGACCACAGGTATATCGAGTTTCATACTGACCGAGAGGTGCTGACGGTAAGAAACCCTAGAAAAACGAACTGGGCACTCTTCAGACATGAACTTGAGAATTTCCTCAATATTCCTGTCAGAATTCGTACCAAAGAAAATATTGAGACGTCCGTTCAAGTTATGAACGATGTCATAAATTCTAGTTTTGTACGAACATGTCCGGTACGAAAAACGTTATCTAGACGTTATACCTTTCTTGGTGGAACGCTTGTCTTGAAACCTTGCGCAAGGATTCCAGAAAGCTTAGGGCCCTAAGGAGCAACTTAGACTCTGACTGGTTTCTTTATCGAGCTAAGCAGAAAGAGTATAAGAAACGAATTCGTAAATCGAAAAGTGTTTCCTATAAAGACTTCTGCAGTAGCATCGAATCCTGAGCAGATTGGTCAAGTTTCTTAAAAGAGACCGAACTGCTCGACTGGACTCACTGCGGAGACCTGATGGCTCGTATACTGAGTCTAAGACAGAGGCACTCAGTGTCCTAGTTGAGACTCACTTTCCGGGAAATCAAATCCACATAGGGCCACTTTGTAATCCCAGCACTGGGGACTGCAATAACAACTCTAATGTGACAAACCATGACTGGCAGGTTGCCAGATTGGTTGTGTACGATGAAGCTACCCAATACGCATTGGCCTCTTTTGATGGCTTCAAGTCACCTGGACGGGATGGCATCTACCCAGTCATGCTACAGGAAGGTATAAACCAATTGCTACCATGCCTAAAGAAGATCTTTAGAGCAAGTTTCGCATGGGCATACATTCCGATATCCTGACGTTTAGTTAAAGTAGTCTTCATTCCTAAAATTGGAAGAGAAGACTATTCCATAGCCAAGAGCTTCAGACCCATTAGTATGATGTCCTTCATACTAAAGTGTCTAGAAAGACCAGTTGAGTTGCACATCAGAAAAACATCGCTGTAAAGGTACCCACTATCATCAAGACAACATGCCTACCAACGTGGAAAATCCTGTGAAACAGCATTGCAACATCTGGTTGGCCGGATCGAGCATGCTTTTCAGAGGAAGATGTACGTGATGGGCATATTTGTTGACATCGAGGGTGCTTTTGATAATGTGACTTTTGATGGAATGTGTGACGCAGCTAGAAGGCATGGAATAGATGAAACATTGGTCAAATGGCTAAGGTCAATGCTAATGTTTAGGACCATCACTTCGGAGGCGGAGTGCGGTCAGTATATTATGGCAGGGGTGAATAGAGGTTGTCCTCAAGGAGGCGTTCTCTCCCCCCTGCTCTGGTGTATGCTGGTTGACTCTCTAGTCAACGATCTCGATGGACCAGGTGTCTATTCCCAGGCCTATGCAGATGATGTTGCCATTCTTGCCACAGGCTTTTCCCTCAATGAGGTCTGTGTTAAAACACAAAACTCGTTGAACCGAATTGACAGCTGGTGTACTGCAAACGGACTTCCGTCAACCCTCACAAAACAGGGATTGTTCTCTTCACTAGGAAAAGAATAATGACAGGATTATCTCTACCAGTACTTAAGGGTGTCACTATTCCTCTGTCTAACGAAGTAAAATATCTGGGCTTAACTCTAGATAGTAAACTACTTTGGACAAAACATGTTGAAAATAAAATTTCGCGAGCATTGAATGCCTTCTGGCAATGCAGAGGAATTTTTGGGAAGACATGGGGACTATCGCCGAGCAAAACCATATAGATTTACACGGCAATGAAAAGACCGATGATATCATATGCATCGGTAGTCTGGTGGAACAAGTTTTCGCGAAAGTGCGTAACAACTAGTCTTGCCAATATTCAGAGAACCGTGTGTCTGGGTGTTACGGGTGCCTTTCCCACTACACCTGGTCCAGCACTGAATGCAATCTTAAACCTACCACCACTTGACATCTTCATCAGAGGCAAAGCCATGAAAGGCTGCTGGAGACTTAAACGACGTGGTTTCTGGTTTAATGTTCCCTGGAATATCTCTAACATTGCACTTGACACTCCATTAGACACCTGTCTACTGGAGATGCCCTCTGATGCAATGATAACAGAAATATTACCAAGACGAAATTTTGAGGTTTGCCAACCTTACATTCAAGACTGGCTAACGCCTGACTGTGAGCAGGGTAGAGGGTCACACCGCATTTTCACAGACGGCTCCAGAACCGATCAGGGATCTGGTGCTGGAGTGTTTGTGGAACCGGATGACCGCAGACTTCACTTCGCCTTAGGCGACAATGCTTCGGAATTTCAAGCCGAAGTCTATGCTATACTTATGGCTATGGACTACATTGCGGATAATAGATGGCAGAACAGGGCTATATCAGTTTGCAGCGATAGTCAGGCTGCTCTTATGGCTTTGAACAACCAGGTCATCACATTCAAAATTGTACGTCAATGCAGATCACGTCTCAATTGTGTTGGTAAATACAATACACTGAAACTGATTTGGGTGCCGGGCCATAAAGGAGTTTCGGGCAATGAAACATCTGACGAACTAGCACGTGCCGGATCTGAGGATAATCCATTTGGACCAGAACCTGGGCTTGGACTACTTGCATCTACTGGAAAATTCGTCATCAGCTCTTGGGTCGCCTCTGCACACAAGAGCAGATGGCTGAATGAGACGAAATGCAGATTCTCCAAGCTCATGACACCGACGATAACCAAAAGGTCGGCCTCGTTTCTACCTTCCTTAAATAGAAAGGAGTGCAGAAAATTGACGGGACTTCTAACGGGACACAACGCATGTGAAAAACACATGAACGCAATCGGCCTAGCCGAAAGCGCCTTATGTTCTGCCTGCTACAAAAAACTGGCACCACAGAGCACTATCTCTGTGACTGTCCAGCATTTTCTAGAATTAGAAGGCAGATCTTTGGCACAGACGTGATGAGAGAGGATCAGCTTCACTCTCTATCACACAATAGCCTTCTTAGATTCAATAATGAATCTAAGAAGAATCATTAAAAACCAGGGAACTGGGTCACAGCACAGCACCCTGTCTGAGTGCTGTGGCTCTATTTTTTATCCCACAATAAAAAAAAAAAACGATAATTAAAACGATTCTTGATTAATATTGCAGCAAATAGAACAAATATATCGACATTTCAATATCGATGTGAGAAATGTTTAAATATCTTATCATAAAATTTTACTCTACGAAAATTACGAAATTTTAAAAATTAGCAAAGAAATCGGAGTTTTGTTATCCAAATTAGTTCGGGAAAACTTCGAGATATACATTACATGGCAGACTTGTTACCAAATTTTTTAGGTTTTCGGTACAAACAATGCTTAAACATATTGAAAAAAGTTTGTTTTTTAAAATTTCGTAGATAAATTTGATATTTATATAAATTTGAAAAGGGTTTTTTTTATGAACAATCACTAATTAGATTTTCGGAGTTATGAAGAATTTTGATTTATTAGCAGTAAAACGGGGTTTGTAGCATTCTACGGAGAGTCTTGGTTAAAAACTCTTGTTTAAAAACTTGTCGATATTTTAGAAATAAAAGTCAAATTTTTTGTTTCTTGTTAGATTAAATTATTCTTATTCAGCCATTATTTTATACTGGAGCTAATTCCGAAAATATTTTTGTTAAATGTGGTCCAGTTTTTGATATTTTTTAAGTTTTTATTATTATACCCTACACCTATGAGGTACAGGGTATATTAACTTTGTGCAGATATTGTAAGACCCCTTAGGAGGCGTGGCCGGTTTGGAAAGGAATATATATTCTTGATCAGCATCACTACCCGAATCCGTTTAGCTATGTCCGTCTGTCTTGCTGTCCGTATACACGATAACTTGAGAAATACTGCATAGAATGCGATGAAATTTCGTTTCAATACTTTTTAGCCAAAAGTTAGTTTTGTCAATGGAAATGAGTCAAATTGGTTGACCGACACACCCATCTCCCATACAAGTCACTTATATATAACACTTTAGGAACCAATAACTCGAAAAGTATTCAAAATATACTAATAAAGTTTTAAAAATATTGTTAGAATTCACCTAGAAATATGTGTTCCGAAAATGGGCGTGGTACGCCCACATTTGATTTTTTTTTATTATTTTCCGCTTTTTCATAGTAGACATTTTATTCGCAAATTATTGAAATTAAATTTATGAAATATTAGCCTTAAATCTCCACATATGTGTTAAAAGTAGGCGTGATCCGCCCACATTTATTTTTCAACATTTTATGATTTTTTTTTACTTTTATATTTTTTAAATTATTGGAATATACGTCGATAATTTCTGATATGTAAATAATATTCTGAGTGTAAGAATGTTCAGCATAAATAAGAACTTTAAAAAGTAGGTGTACAATTAAATTTCCCACATTAATATTCCCACCAAAGTGTAGGGTATTCCATAGTCGGGCCCGACCGACTATAAAAGTCTGTCCCATGTGACCGAACATACCCATGTGACCTAACTTTACCAACTCGTTTTTCTCTTCTTTTAATTTTAATAGTCCAACCAAAAACATGAATGTAATTTTCTTTTCGGTATTAGAAGTAGCATACCATTCTTCCCTATATATAGTTTGTTGTGAATTAGTTCACACATTTTTCTTTTCTTTATGGTTTTTCACTACTCATTCAGTTTTGGATTTTTCTGTACATATGTTGAGCGCATCATGTTTTTATATCATGTTGCACTCATGATGTACAGCAACATGTTAATAGCATTGTCCCAACGCTTTACTTTGGCAACAATGATAATAATTTGGCAAAACGCTTAAGCCTCTTTCAAGTTAGCTTACACAGTTAACAGAGGCTTACAATACAATTTTTATTGCATGATTAAGGGGCTATGTTAAAATAAGCAAAACAGCGGTTCTCCAAAAATTATACTATTTCGCAATTGGTGTTAGCCAAAAACTGCAAGTCGGACTTTCTTCAAAAGTCATGTACACCAAAATTGAGTGAAAGTGAAAACTCTCTAGAACATGGTGAAAATAGAATTTAAGAAAAGCTTGCAACGAAAGGTATTAACAATACCTTTAAAAGATAGTAGTTTAGTCAACCTCAAGTGGAGGTAATAAAGTTAATAACGCAATGAAAGTGTAAATTCAACTTAAAACTAAAAAGTGTTTCTTAATTAAAATCTCTAAAATAATTCATCTAAAATATACAACATATGGCGCAGCCGGTATGTCGGTACCAACCTCTCAAGGACCGATTACCAAAATGGTAAGTGGTTAAAATTTTAATTATTTGTTTTTTAATTTAAAAAAAGGGAGCTTTGAAATCTAGATTTAATTATATTTTGGTTTTTTTTTTTGTTATGGAGAGTTTCTTAAAGTTATAAATAAAAAAATGTTTAAACATTTAAAATAATTTAAAAATATAAAAATAAAATATATAAAAGAAAATACACACTGCGAATCCGAACTCTGGACCCTCTAGTGTATAATAAAATAATTCATACTATTAGTATGCAAATTATAATTTTCATTAAATATGAAACGATAACACTATAAAATCAAACAAATATTTATTTTCAAAAACATATCAGTTTTTCGCAGCACTGATGGCTGTTAATAAAGAGAATTAATTTTTATATTAAATTAAATGAAAAATGAAATGCGATAAAAAAATCAGTATATTTTCCGAATGTGTTGGCAGGAGTAACATTTAGGAACATTCAAGAAATTTTAATATTTTATAATATTCTAAATAATAAATTTACACTCGACATTTCTCTTAAACGTCTTCTGTACTCCGAAAATAATTACATAATAACAGCGATTACATAAATTATAATTTAATCATTTTTTATTAAAAAATCAAAATTTTACAAATTGTCTGACAAGAAAAAGGATAATATAATAATTGAAATAACACTGAGATTCCAAACTACGGACCCTCCAGTGTATAACAAATAAAAACTAAATGATTTGATTAAATTTTAAATCGTGTAAACTGATTGCTGTTATGATTTTAAAAATAAAAAAAATGTATATTAAAAATACTTTTATGTTAAATTTTTTTTTACAATCTTGAGTAACCCAATATACACACAATTTTTTTTCTCCCGATAATTCAGGGAATATTATTTGGAAAAATAAAATTATTTTTATTTTTCCAATGTTATAGAAAACAGATTTGAAAAAAAACTTCAATTTAAATTTGAAACAAAAAATATAGTTTATAGTTATACTTCATGAATGCCAAAATTGATTTCGTTGTTGTTTGGGTAACATTTTTGAAATTTTCAATTACAACTTGATGAAATTTATTTATTTTTTAATTAAAAGATATAGATAACGTTTTAAATTGAATGAAAATATTTAATGGCAGATGCTAATGAATTAAATGCGTATATTCAAAAGCAATCTAGAGAATTGGACAGATTTGTTGAAAAATTGTGGTACCAACAATACTAAATAAAGATAATACAGCATTACTAAAAGATAATATATCTAGAATTCCGCATTTATCTAAATTAGAGGAGGCAGATAAATAGTAGAAGAGTTATTAAATTTCCAGAATTTAAAAATTAAATTGGTTTTAGCAGAAATTGGTGAATTAGAAAGATTAGTTGACGGGTTGAGAAAGCGTTTAAACGACTATTGTTTAAAACGTACAGCAGAGTTAGAAGAAACAGGTAAAATAGAAGAGGAAAACATAAAATTAAGAAATTTATTGAAAGAAAGGAATATTTCTGAGGAATCAATAAATAATTCTGTCAGACGCCAGGCAAGGGAGGAGTACGCGACGTTGGAGGAAGCGAACAACAAAATACAGGAGTTGAGCGCGCGTATTAGATATTTCAACGAGGTTAAGACAGCGCACGAAACATCCTTATACCACAAAGATACCATAAAGAGTGACGACATCACAACACAGATGAGATTGGTACCATGGAGGGGGTCACGTCGAGAGGGATTGTCGCGTTAAACGCGATACACAAGTGTTTCAAGGAAATAATGGTGATGGGAATTTTGCAAACAGTCCCGCGAAATATTGCACTGGGTGAAGAAAGGACGGAGATGTTATTGTTATGCCAAACGCAAATATGATGCGTGGAACAATAATAGCGTTCCACAGGGAAACTACCAGGGGCCTAGTCAAGGCCTCTAAACTGGGGACCCTTAGCAAATAGTGTAGTAAAGGCCAGTAGTGGTAGAAGTTCCAAAGTGGACACAACAACAAAATAAAACAGCGAATATTATTAACGCAGAAAATGAAGAACAAAAAGTAAAAATACATACTAATGAAGATAAAAATCTTCCAACAAAAACATATAATGAACTAAATAATAATAAAACACAACTTGACGCGAAAAATTAACAGAATATAGGAATTAAGGAAATTAAAAATAAACAAATTATAAAGAAAGCAAATAAAGTAAAGAAAGTAAAACCAATTAAATCGGAAGTTAAAAATGTTAAAATCAAGAATAATAAAATCACAAGTAAATCGAATAAAAAGAAAGTTATAATTAAGGGCCCTGAAAATTTGGGAATTGTAGATCACGTCTGGCAAGACTGTGGATACATTTCGTACAGGGGCGAGTATAATTTGCTATGAAGTAATTTCAATATTTCTTTTTATTATTAGCGCTATGTGCGTTTTATCGTCAGAAATGTATAATTAATTCACGATTTGTAAAATTAAATTGTCTTCAATTGCTAATAATTTTAAGAGTCAATTTATGGCGAGAAAAATGAAACTAGCTTCACAATTCGGTATGCATCGTCAAATATTTAACCAGCATGGAGAGTGTTTCAAGATATCCGACACGAGTGATGTGTTCATTGAAGTACCTTGCAAGGCAGCGAAGAATGGAAAACTTACTCTGTTAGTGGATTCTGGAGCTGAGGCCAGCCTGATTAAAGAAAATAGAATGGCACATGTGCCGAATTTTAATAAAAATATTCAGAAAGATCTGAGTGGTGCTTTTGGTGGATGCACCACTCAGTGGATTGGTGGATGCCCTTTGGGGGGACCTGGACCACTCCAAAGGGTACCATTAGCCTTCTAATGATGTCCGCTATCGATTTCCGAGATAAAAATTTTTGGGTCATAAATGGGTTTTTGACTCGCTTTTGGGGGTCAGGGACCACTCCAAAGGGTACCTTTAGTCTTCTAATGATGTCCACTATCGATTTCCGAGATAAAAATTTTTGGGTCATAAATGGATTTTTGACCCCCTCTTGGGGGTCATGGACCACTCCAAAGTGTACCAATAGCATTCTAATGGTGTCCGCTATCGATTTCTGAAATAAAATTGTTTGGGTCATAAATGGGTTTTTGACCCCTTTTTGGGGGTTAGGGACCACTCCAAAGGGTACCAATAGCATTCTAATGGTGTCCGCTATCGATTTCTGAAATAAACATTTTTGGGTCATAAATGGGTTTTTGACTCCCTTTTGGGGGTCAGGGACCACACCAAAGCGTACCAATAGCATTCTAATGGTGTCCGCTATCGATTTCTGAAATAAACATTTTTGGGTCATAAATGGGTTTTTGACTCCCTTTTGGGGGTCAGGGACCACACCAAAGCGTACCATTAGCCTTCTAATGATGTCCACTATCGATTTCCGAGATAAAAATTTTTGGGTCATAAATGGGTTTTTGACCCCCTTTTGGGGGTCAGGGACCACTCCAAAGGGTACCATTAGTCTTCTAAAGAGGTTCGCTATCCATTTCCGCAATAAAAAAATTTTGGACAAAAAGTGGTTTTTGACCCCCTTTTGGGGTACCATTCGATTTCCCTTGATGTCTGCTACCGATTTCTGCAATAAAATTTTTTTCGGTCTTTTTATCACTTTCCGCCCACTTTTGCCCACCCACCCACTTTTGTCCACCTACATTTATCCAACCACTTCCGACCAACTCCCACATCAAGCAAACGAACGGACAGACAAATTAACAAGCAATCAAATGAACAATCGTCAATCGAACAAACGAACGAACAAGTTACTCGAAGCTCGAACAACGATCGAGCTACTCGAACAACGAACGAGCCATCGAGCTACTCGAACAAACGAGCTACTCGAATAGCTCGAACAAACGAACGAACAAACTACCCGGGTTTTGCGAACTACCCGGGTAGCTCGAACATTTAATACCCGAGATTTTCGAGTATTTGAACTACCCGGGTATTACCCGGGCTTTCGAGCGCCCGGGTACCCGGGTTACTCGAAAATACTCGTATGAAATCGAGAGCTCTGGTATTAATACAATGAGGTACACATTGTATGTCATTTGATAAAATGAACTTAAACGGTGCAGACATTTGCCCGTAACTATAATCAAAATTAACCTGGGGCTTAAATTTAATTACGACTTTTTTGACAGTTTTTCTATTAAAATAAATGTCAAAAAGCTGTACATTAAAATAAACTCCAGTTTAAAAATGACTATAGTTACGCGCCATTATGATTAATTTTTATAAAAATAAAATAGTTCATCTTTTATTAAGCATTTTAAAGTAAAGTGATATAACGCATCTTTCCACAGTTATTGGACACATTCAGTTGTGTAAGTGATCCGAAATGAGTGCAAGTGTTCCTAAAACAAGATCTGTCTGCTGAAGTGGTCATGTAACTTCGCTGGATGCTACATGTCGAAGAATATGTGGATAACGTTAAGTATCAGTTGCGTTAGATTTACTTTACAATACTGAATAAAAGTAAAATACGTCGATTATCAAGCTAAAAATAGTTATGAAAATCGACGTAAATTTGTAATTTAGTTACACTCATTCACTGAAAATAGTGATGAGTTTTTATTGAGTACCAAGCAAATACCCAATGAATGGCCTCTTGTCGAATTTTCTAGCGAGAAATAACGCTTTATAAAAAGTTATTATTTTACGCAATTTTAGCGTGATTTTTTTTGTATTTCATTGTGATGGAATTTTACTATTATAATTGTAGGTAATCTATTACCTACTATAATTAATAGTAGTAAATTCCCACCATTTTTTGTAAGAGTGTATATACCGGGACTTTCAGAAAGATTCATTGGTGCAGATATATACAACAAAGACAAATATCAAATTGCATTACAGACGAGCAACACAATAAGACAATATTACCATAATACGAAGAGCAAAATGAACAACATGGAAAAATCACGCGTGATATATAGGATAAAATGCACAGGTGACGGATCCAACTTATGCAACAAAGTATATGCTGGTACTACTAAAACACAATTAAGGACAAGAATATCATCGCACAAATCGGAACATAAATCGACCACCAAAACAATTGAACAAAAAACAGCGCTAGGTGCCCACTGTACCAAAGAGCAACACAAACCAGACTTCGAGAGAGTGGAAATATTACACAAGATACAAACAACATCAGACGCTACACATTAGAAATGTTACACATAATCAACCAAACATCGGAGAGTAGACTCAACTTTAAAACGGACACGGACAAATGCGCCCACATCTATAGGAATTAGGTTGAAAAACAAAAACGACGAATAAGAAAAATCAGTAGACGATCATAAAGTGTAAGAGACAGACGTAGTTGTCGCACTGTCTACAGTTGTTAAATGTTTTAATATTTGACAACATTGTAAATTTTTGTAATAAAATATATGTTTATTATGTAAATATGTTAAAAATGTAAATATGTCATTGTTAACAAGTGTATGTTCTTTTATAGTTTTCCCTGAAAATGACGTCCGATGGACGTCGAAATATCGGAAATTAAAAATAAATAATAATTAAATACAAAAAAGAGTATTTTCATTATTTAATCGGACCTTGAGCCCAAACAAAACACTAATAAATAAACAAAATAAGAGGTCGACAAAATTACAAATATAAAAAAATAAATAAAGAAATAATTTTTTTAAGAAAAAAAAATAAGAAGAGATAAAAAAAAAACAATATAAACCAGTTGGGAAGGTTAGATCACATGGGAAATTTTAAATTTGATGTTATTATGATAGTTAGAATTATCAAAATTATAGTCGGTTTAAGCCGACTATAAATACCCTACACATATGTGTGGTTACCATTCAAAGTGGTATATAGGTCACCAGGGTACACAAATCTTGAAAATAACTACAAACTTTCAATCGCTGAAGAATTTCCTTTCATTTGATACCCATATTTACAAATGGGTAATTGTACCGAATTTCGATTTTTTTTATGGGAACCACAAGTCGTTTCGCGGGAAAACATTATTTCCATGTTTTTGAGCATGAAGTCAATTTATATTTGACCAAAACAGTTTACATAAGCACGTATACAGTAAAACTGAACTGTAGATGTAAATTTTATATAAGTTATTTGAATATAAATGGTCAGATCACAGGTCACAATTGACCTAAATCGAGGAGGTTATGCTGATCAAGAATATATACTTTTCCATACCGGAGATTTTTCCTTCTGTGTGTTACAAACGGCGTACCAAATTGAATATACCCATTCACTCTTAGTGTAGGGTATAAAAAGGGGAATTAAAATTAAAAAAAGAAGGGATACAAATTTTAATTTAAAAAAAAAGAAAAGAAAAAATAAGAAGAGGAGAGAAGAAAAAAAATATGAAAAAAATTGTAATAAAAATATAAAAAAAATATATGAAAAAAAAAAAATTAACAAAAGGGAATAAAAAAATTAAGGGTACAAATTTTATTTTTTTTTTAACTTTCAAAAGAGATTTATAAATTTGTATTTGAAATTAAAATCATTTTAAAAGTACTTTTAATCACTTTAAAAAAAAAATATAATAAATTCAACAATTCTTGAGAAAATCTAAAATAATATATATGTACATATATACAATATATTCTATGAACGTATATATTTATAAAAAAAAATATATTTTATATTTTTTTTACTTTTTGCGCATTGAAGGGGGATTGAGTCCTCCGCATTGATTACCTCCGCATTTAAGACGACGATCTTAGCCATTGGTCTAAGGACATAATACACTAAAAAAACACTAAAGCTAGTGCTACACTAAATAACTGTGTTTCAAGTAAGTTAAAGTTACAAACAACATTTAATTTCAATGTTATTGCATACATGAACAACTATACTTTACATGACACTGAGTTTAGATAAACTAGTACCACACTAAATGGTAATAGTTCAAATAATGTACCATACTTTATTTCAAGTAATTTAAATATCTTAAAATCAATCTTTTTCCTGTGACGAATCTACATAAATTATTATATAATTTACGAAAATTATTTTAAGTTTACATAAGTTAGTACCACACCCCACATTTGGAAGAGTTTAAAAACCAAATTAAATTATTTGTTTGTAAAATATTCATGTAAATTTAAAATATCCGAGTGTACAAAAAAAAAACTGTTATTTAGAATGGCCAAAACTCTACAGCGCGGGATACTGGCGGAGAAGACACAGAAGCCCAGCAGATTCGAATAACGAAGAAACGAAGCATATTTGAGAACAAAGCAGGACACACTGAAACCCAAACTTGTTGTTGTACCAAATACAAGTAGATTGCAATGGTTGAATTTTAACAACAAATCAAAATTGCCAGATACAAGATGCAAAATAGACCTTAAAAATACATATAAAAAAAATCGAAATATTATGTATTCATTCTTACAAAGAGAAGAAATGATGTAATATCGAACCACGAGGTTTTTTGATATCTATAATTCGTAAATCTAAAATATCCTACATAACGCGACATGAGCACCAAGATGATTCAAAAATTTGTTTGACAAGATCGCAGAGGAAAAAAAAACACTCATCTCGAACATATCGACAACCAAGTCAACGGGACAAAACTTTTCTGAACGATTTAGAGTCCAGAGTATTAACATGATGACGCTCACTGGAGATAGCAACGTTTGCAAATTAATGAAAATATATCATTGCTATTGGAAAATTAAGAGAGTATACTTTTTTAAAATCTGCGTTTTCACAAATATGTGAACAATTACAATGAATTGGACAAATTTGTGGCAAACATTTTCGGGAATTATGGGATCGTGGGACTAGAAGCTATTATTTGTCTGCCACACACATTCGGCAAATTCAGTGAAACTCAAATTTCGTATTTTGAATCAGCGCAGCGTCAACAGTGTTGATGTTGCGCTAATAGTAAAAATTATTACTAATTACGTATAAAGTAACATTATGTTTTTGTGTAATTAAAATATATGCATATACATTCGCCACTATCATGTAAAAGGGCATTACATTTTTTAATACAGTTTTTCCCCAAGTATACTGTTCCAAGGGGGGGCCAAGGCAACGAAAAATAGGAGACGGAAGAGAAAACACAAAATGTAGGTATGAAGCAGCCTTTGTTACATGTTCTGTTTGCAAGAAAAAGGGACATCTGAGGGATGAATGTCATACACGGAGAAACATTCCGTATTGCAGTGACTGTCGTACTTATGGACATGAACAGTGAGTGTGCAGATCGTTCGGGTCGGAAACGTTTTCCAGGACATACTGCTCCCCAAGGAAGTCAGCCGCCCGTACCTCAAGTAAATGGTCAAGGTGGTATCCAGAACCAAGGCGGGGGTTCTCCAGGATTGAGATGAGATTGGTTCCATAGAGGGGGACACGTCGAGAGGGATTGTCGCGTTAAACGCGATACACAAGTGTTTCAAGGAAATAATGGTGATGGGAATTTTGCAAACAGTCCCGCGAAATATTGCACTGGGTGAAGAAAGGACGGAGATGTTATTGTTATGCCAAACGCAAATATGATGCGTGGAACAATAATAGCGTTCCACAGGGAAACTACCAGGGGCCCAGTCAAGGCCTCTAAACTGGGGACCCTTAGCAAATAGTGTAGTAAAGGCCAGTTGTGGTAGAAGTTCCAAAGTGGACACAACAACAAAACAAAACAGCGAATATTATTAACGCAGAAAATGAAGAACAAAAAGTAAAAATACATACTAATGAAGATAGAAATCTTCCAACAAAAACATATAATGAACTAAATAATAATAAAACACAATTTGACGCGAAAAATTAACAGATTATAGGAATTAAGGAAATTAAAAATAAACAAATTATAAAGAAAGCAAATAAAGTAAAGAAAGTAAAAAAAAAAAAAAAATTAAATCGGAAGTTAAAAATGTTAAAATCAAGAATAATAAAATCACAAGTAAATCGAATAAAAAGAAAGTTATAATTAAGGGCCCTGAAAATTTGGGAATTGTAGATCACGTCTGACAAGACTGTGGATACATTTCGAACAGGGGCGAGTATAATTTGCAATGAAGTAATTTCAATATTTCTTTTTATTATTAGCGCTATGTGCGTTTTATCGTCAGAAATGTATAATTAATTCACGATTTGTAAAATTAAATTGTCTTCAATTGCTAATAATTTTAAGAGTGAATTTATGTCGAGGAAAATGAAACTAGCTTCACAATTCGGTATGCATCGTCAAATATTTAACCAGCATGGAGAGTGTTTCAAGATATCCGACACGAGTGATGTGTTCATTGAAGTACCTTGCAAGACAGCGAAGAATGGAAAACTTACTCTGTTAGTGGATTCTGGAGCTGAGGCCAGCCTGATTAAAGAAAATAGGATGGCACATGTGCCGAATTTTAATAAAAATATTCAGAAAGATCTGAGTGGTGCTTTTGGTGGATGCATTAGAACCTTATGCTCCACTACGATTCAGCACACAAACAAAGAAAACCTGAGTTTAACGCTACACGTTGTGTCACTTGAACAAGGGGTAACAGCAGACTCAATGAATTTGGGCGAGTTAAGGGTGGACCTGACACGGGAGCTTACAAAGGAAACAGAGCCAACATCAAGTAGAGAAGAAACATAGTCATCATCGGAATTACCATATGGTCCATCGGTAGGAAGAGTAGGTAAGTGAACATTTAGTAATCCATTTTTTTATGTAAGCGAAGAAAAGGGCATTCTCAATATACATATAGAAAAAAAGAGAAGAAAAAAAAGATAATAATATTAACTATTAATTTTTTAAAGAAGAAAAAAAGGCAATAAAAAAAAATATATATATATATGAATAAAAAATGGGGAATTAAATTAAAAAAGGGGTATTTAAAAAAAAAAAATTTTAAAGAAAAAAAAATAAGAAGAGAAAAAAAAACAATATAAAAAAAGGGAATTAAAATTAACAAATAAAAAGAAGGGTTAAAAATTTTATTTAAAAAAAAAATAACTGGTTCTCAAATATAACAGAGCTGGTTCTCAAATAAAACAGACGTCAACATACCAACAAACATACATTGGTTACACTCGCTTGGACCAAAACACTCCTTACCCATCACACAACAACACTTCCCACTATTCAAGTGCATTGCTGACGGTGAAGACTGCATTCAAACAATAACGAAGAAAGAAGAGCAAGAGACGGCAAGAACGAAATTCACAGCACTCATCGACAATCACACAAGGAAAATACAATTAGACGCGAGACACAGATTAACATTAAGTACAGTGGAGGCAACAAAAATATTTTTTCGGGAAAATAAAAATATCTTAATCATGAACGCGGACAAAGGAAATGTGACAGTGGCAATGAATAAAGACCATTATGAAAAACGTTTGAGGATCATTATAAGAGACATATCAACGTACAAATTATTAAAACGGGACCCTACATCAACACTACAACAACGAAACAATGATTTAGTTGAGACTCTATTTGCGACAAAAATTATAACTACACAAGAAAAGATGAAATTAATAATGAGAGCAGTCACAGCACCTAGAATCTATGGGTTGCCAAAAATCCACAAAGACAATATGCCACTTAGACCGATATGTTCATCCATAAATTCGCCTTCATACGGACTATGTAAATACATTATTCAAATTTTAAAAAACTTGACAAAGGACTCCAAGTACAACGTAAAAGACGCAGTAGAGTTTGAGAATCGTATAAATGGTTCACATATTTTTGACGACGAAACCTGTATTTCATTCGATGTAGTTTCATTATTTTGTCTTTGCTTTAAAAGCAATTTTAAACAAATGGACATTAATAAAAGAACACACAAAAATGACAAAAGACGTATGAAAATTCTTAAATTCTGTGTTGTCGATAACAGATATTTTAAATATGACAAGGTGATATACCAACAATTAAAAGGAATGCCCATGGGATCACCCGCATCGCCAATAATAGCTGACATCATAATGGCAGAACTTATTGACATATGTATTGACAACTTAAAATGGAAACCAAGACTTACTACAAAATATGTAGATGATATTTTCACAATTATAAAATCCAGTGAGATAGAAGAGACGCTAAAAACACTTAACAAATTCAACAGAAACATACAATTCACTAAAGAGGAGGAATCAAATGGACAACTACCGTACCTAGACACCGTAATAATTAGACAAGATGATACGCTAAAACTCGACTGGTTTCAAAAACCTACTGCCTCAGGACGACTAATCAATTTTTATTCAAAACACCCAAAAAGAATAATAATAAACACTGCGAACAATTGTATTAAAAGAGTTCTGACTATAAGCGACGAAGAATTTCACGACAAAAACATAAATAAAATAACAAAAATACTAAAAACAAACGAATTTCCCAAGAAAACAATTAACGATTTAATCAAAAATATAACAAACAACATTAACAATAGTACATCAAAGGACAAGGAAATGAAAATATATAAATCAATGACATATATACCGGGACATGTATGTTCTTTTATAGTTTTCCCTGAAGATGACGTCCGATGGACGTCGAAATACCGGAAATTAAAAATAAATAATAATTAAATACAAAAAAGAGTATTTTCATTATTTAACCGGACCTTGAGCCCAAACAAAACACTAATAAGTAAACAAAATAAGATGTCGGCAAAATTACAAATATAAAAAAAATAAATAAATAAAGAAATAATTTTTTTAAGAAAAAAAAATATGAAGAGTTAAAAAAAAAACAATATAAACCAGTTGGGAAGGTTAGATCACATGGGAACTTTTAAATTTGATGTTATTACGATAGTTAGGATTATCAAAATTATAGTTGGTCTAAGCCGACTATAAATACCCTACACATATATGTGGTTACCATTCAAAGTGGTATATAGGTCACCAGGGTATACAAATCTTGAAAATAACTACAAGCTTTCAATCGCTGAAGAATTTCCTTTCATTTGATACCCATATTTACAAATTGGTAATTGTACCGAATTTCGATTTTTTTTTTGGGAACCACTAGTCGTTTCGCGGGAAAACATGTTTTTGAGCATGAAGTCAATATATATTTGACCAAAAAAGTTTACATAAGAACGTATACAGTAAAACTGAACTGTAGATGTAAATTTTATACGAGTTATTTGAATACAAATGATCAGATCACAGGACACAATTGACCGATATGCCTAATTTTTTCGCACAAACTGCGTAGGTATATAAGTAATCTAAATTATGAGATTCATTTATCTAACTCTTCAATTGTTTAAGTAGTAGTGATTTCAACAAACAGACAGACGAACATCGCTATATCGAGGAGGTTATGCTGATCAAGAATATATACTTTTCCGTACCGGAGATGCTTCCTTCTGTGTGTTACAAACGTAGTACCAAATTGAATATACTCATTCACTCTTAGTGTAGGGTATAAAAAGCGGAATTAAAATTAAAAAAAAGAAGGGATACAAATTATAATTAAAAAAAAAAGAAAAGAAAACAAAGAAGAGAAGAAAAGAAAAGAAAAGAAAAGAAAAGAAAAAAAAATAGAAAAAAAATTATAATTAAATAATATAAAAAATATATATGAAAAAAAAAAAAAACAAAAGGGAATAAAAAAATTAAAGGTACACATTTTATTTTTTTTTAAACTTTCAAAAGAGATATATAAATTTGTATTTTAAATTAAAATCATTTTTAAACTACAATTAATCAGTTTAAAAAAAATATAATAAATTCAACAATTCTTGAGAAAATCTAAAATAATATATAGTACATATATACAATATATTCTATGAACGTATATATTTATAAAAAAAATATATTTTATATTTTTTTTATTTTTTGCGCATTGAAGGGGGATTGAGTCCTCCGCATATAAGACGACGATCTTAGCCATTGGTCTAAGGACATAATACACTTAAAAAACACTAAAGCAAGTGCTACACTAAATAACTGTGTTTCAAGTAAGTTAAAGTTACAAACAACATTTAATTTCAATGTTATTGCATACATGAACAACTATACTTTACATGACACTGAGTTTAGATAAACTAGCACCACAATAAATAGTAATAGTAAGTGTTCAAATAATGTACCATACTTTATTTCAAGTAATTTAAATATCTTAAAATCAATCTTTTTCTTGTGACGAATCTACATAAATTTACGAAAATTATATTAAATTTACATAAGTTAGTACCACACCACATATTTGGAAGAGTTTAAAAACCAAATTAAATTATTTGTTTGTAAAATATTCATGTAAATTTAAAATATCCGAGTGTACAAAAAGAAACTGTTATTTAGAATGGCCAAAACTCTACAGCGCGGGATACTGGCGCAGAAGACACATAGATGATCGTTGGGGTCTTGGGACTTTAATGAGGATATGTGGAAGGAGCTCTTGGTGTTATAAACAAGAAGGAGTAGTAAAGCAGAAGTCCAACAGATTCGAATAACAAAGAAACGAAGCAGAGTGGCAGCATATTTGAGAACGCAGCAGGACACACTGAAACCCAAACTTGTTGTTATACCAAGTACAAGTAGATTACAATGGTTGAATTTTAATAACAAATCAAAATTGCCAGATACAAGATGCAAAATAGACCTTGAAAATACATATAAAAAAAAACGAAATATTATGTATTCATTCTTACAAAGAGAAGAAATGATGTAATATCGAACCACGAGGTCTTCTGATATCTATAATTCGGAAATCTAAAATATCCTACATAACGCGACATGAGCACCAAGATGATTCAAAAATTTGTTTGACAAGATCGCAGAGAAAAAAAAAACACTGAAGATGAACAAGGCAAGTCCGTCCCAGCACACAGAAGAACAAGAGGAGAAATCTGGTCCAACAGTAGGGTATATAAAAGTCACTCATGTAATTTTTTACACCTCTCCAAACCAAATATAAAATGAATATAGTCATTCTTTTGGGAATGCATTCATCTAAAAACTGAAAAGAATGGGAATTCAAATTCATTTTTGTCAAAAGAATAGGAATTCAAACGCTTGAATTCCCAATCAGATGGCCTTCAAAATGAATGCATTCATCAAAGAATGCATTCATTTCAGCCTGAATTCTTTTTTTGGCAAAAGGAATTAAAAAAACAATGAATGCATTCATTTTTTAGCATTCGTTTGTTTTTGTAATTTGTCAGAAAAACAAGGGTTACAATATTAAAGTCGTAAAATCCCGCACTTTCCGGAATTTTTGTTGTTATTGACATTTTAATGAAAATATATCATTGCTATTGGAAAATTAAGAGAGTATATTTTATTAAAATCTGCGTTTTCACAAATATGTGAACAATTACAATGAATTGGACAAATTTGTGGCAAACATTTTCGGGAATTATGGGATCATGGGACTAGAAGCTATTATCTGCCACTCACATTCGGCAAATTCAGTGAAACTCAAATTTGTGCTAATAGTAAAAATTATTACTAATTACTAATTATGTATTAAGTATCATTATGTTTTTGCGTAATTAAAATATATGCATTCGCCACTATCATGTAAAAGGGCATTATATTTTTTAATACAGTTTTTCCCCAAGTATACTGTTCCTTTGTTGGATATTTCTAGTAGTGATGGGTAATCGATTTTTTCGTAGTTAATTTTACATGTTAAAAAATCGATCGAAATCGATTTTTCAGATGAAAAAATCGATTTTAAAAATAAGAATAAGAAATATACGAATTGGTACAAATCTTATTTTCATTTTGCTAATTCCTGTGGATTTGTTTGTGTTGGATTTTTTTTATCGTTATTATTTGTATTTTATATCAGTATTATTCCCCAAGTCAAGTTCTATCTTATTTCAAAAAATTCGATAAAAACAAAAAAGTAGATCCCAAGAAAGTGCTATCGTTCTGTAGGAGCACCACTACTTAAGCAGGACAGATGATCATCATTCATATCATAGCAATTCCAGACGTTGATTTTAAAAACTCATATTCACACAAAAAGCAGTTAGATGTGGACTCTTCATGCGAAGAAATCGATGATATAAATTTGATAGTAGAATAATTAAATAACAACTTACAGTCAATTAAAGAATGTTTAATATACAAAATTTCAAATCTATCTTCTATATATATAAAAATGAAATGTCCTGTGTGTGCCAGAGCATCACGAGAGAACGAACAGACGGATTTGCCTAATTCCTTTTGTATTTTGTTCGTGTCAATGCAAGAGTGGTTTAGGAAAAGTCGCAAAAACCCAAAGGAAAAGCCGGAAAATCGAAAATATCTAAATTTGACCCTAGGACTATAAAATTTGAGCAGGATGTTCATCTCTTGAAGTATATGTGCACTACAATGGGATTTTTTGAAATTCGCCTCATAAGGTACACAAATGGGCGTGGCAAAATTGAACTTTTAATTCAAAATATCGGTATAATTAAGATAAGCACAGTCATGAAATTTGGCTCAGTGAGGTATATTGAAGTTCTTTACCATTTTTACAAATATGGGCAGAATTGGACAAAAGGGCGTGTCCCTTTCCATATGACTAAAACTATAAAAATGTTGTAACTTCTGACTTACTAAGATTAAAGTTATATAAATCGAAACTAATGTTTATATTACAAACTCCAATCGTCACGTAGAATGTGAGCGGGATTGGATTAAAGGGCGTGGCACCTCCCATATAACCAAAACTTTAAATTACTAAACCTCCTGACATGTTAAGAGTTGAGTTATAATAATGAAAACAAATGTTCATATTTAAAACTCCAATCGTCACGTAGAAAATGGGCGGGATTGCACAACGGGGCGTGGCATATCTCATATAACCAAAACTTCAAAATTCCTATAACTCTTTACTTACTAAGAGCAGAGTTATAAAAATCGAAACAAAAGATTATATTAAACATTGTAATAGTCACTTAGAATGTGGACGGAATGGGACAATGGGGCGTGGCACTTCCCATATAACTATAAATGGTAACTTCTGACTTACTAAGAGCAGAGTTGTACAAATCGAAACGAAATATCATTTTAAAATGTTTAATAGTAAAATAGAATGTGAGCGGGAAAAATAGTGACGAGGCCTGCACTAAAAAGGGAAAAAGAGGCGTAAATGTATCCACACTTTATAAACGATCTATTTTTGCAATTACAAAAACTTAGCACGGGCGCAGCTGTGCACGGGTCCAGCTAGTAAAAAATAAAAATCACTCTAAACAATTAATAAAATAATGTTGTCTTTAAAAATGTCGTCAGCTTATTTGACTATTTTCTTTAAAGTCGACTTTATTTCGTTTATTGTTTAGACTTAATGTTGGTTTTTTTTTAATAAGAGATTCCACTCTATCATAAAACCGTTCATCGGTATACTCTCTTGGGCTCAGTGATGCAATTCCCCAATTTGTGGGGAATTTTAGTCTTAGTGGGTAATCGGGGAATTGTCAACTTTTGGCGGGGAATTTCAAATTGGGATCTGTTATATTTTAAAGGAATGGAATATATGGGCATATTCCAACTTTTTATCGAATTTCATATAAAACAAATGTTTTTACTTTTAGATTCGATATCTTAGTACAATAAATATTTTTTGAAATGAATTTACGCAGCAAACTTTGACTTCAGCGCTTTCAATTCGTTTGGAAAACAATAAATTCACAATAGTTTGTTTAGAATTTTGCAGGTAAAATCGGATTCGATCGAACACTGGAACATATCTCTATATTCCAATCATGTGAAAGATCATAATTTGGCTATTAATAAGCTCAATCTTTAAGTAGGATTTCTAGATCTATATAAATTCCTTTAAGATTTTTTAAATGTATCTGATGTTATGTTTTTAAATATAGGATAAATTTTTACTTGATGTAAGACCTGCAAATTTGACATGCACTTTAATAGTTGAAAAATATTGTTTTCCCGTATTTTAAAGATTGCGATTATTGGGAATTTAAAATTTCGAAACTGAAAATATCAATGACAAAAATGATCAAAATTAAAAAACAAATGAAAATAATATATATTTACAACAGCACATTTTTTATAAAGGTCTTTAAATGGCTAAATTTAATTTTCAAAATAGTTTGCTCCTATTCAAAAATATTTTTATCTTACCCATTTTCAGTAATATTTTAAACCAAGTTTAATATAATTAATTTGTTTCATATGATTCATTTTTTCAGTCACATATATTTAAAATTTTATATTAACTGAGTACTAATTGTCTATCTATCTGTCGGTAAAGCTTAAAGAAAGTCGGACATTTTGATTTAGAACTACAGACTTTTGAAATATTTATTTAATCTAAGTTTAAACTTTGACTGAAAAACTGGACCTTAATTATTAACTATAGCAGAACCTGGTAATAACAAATAATTTTTCTCAATTTATAACGGCTGATAAATGTCATTCGAAAATTAGAGAAATCAAGAAATAAAAAAACATATTAAATGAATAACATATTGCTTAATGAATATTTGTTCTATCAATTATTTTAATTTTATTAAAAATATAGTGATAACACTATTAATTCTTAGTGTATTTAAATTACATTTGTGCGGGGAATTTTGCTAAAAAATATCGGGGAAAATGGAAATATGAGTTGGCATCACTGATTGGGCTGAAAATGCCTATAAATATTTGTATGAAGCCATAATACGTAACCCAGGCAAAGACTCGTAAATCCGAAAAGTCCACTTGGCAATTGTTTTCTAAATGCGCCTACATATAAATTGAATTGCATACATTTAATTTATAAATTTTAATTAAACAAACTGTTATTATTTTTTAATTTTTATTTTAAACACATTTATTTGAAAAAAGTCGAAAATCGATTTAAAATCGATTTTTTGCTCCGATTAATCGATTTCAAAAATCGAATTAAAAATAGTTGATCGAAGGGTCGATAATCGATTTTTAACTTTGCGTACCCATCACTAATATCTAGCAACAAAAGACAAAACGAAAACGGCGAATGAGATTTGTTGCAGGAAAATACTTTTCCGACTGAATCGACATTGCGTAAATTAACGATTATTTTAAAAATGTTAGGTTGCAACAATTCCAAGAAATAAGTTCGTGGACTTCGCGCGCTGAACTTGAGCGCGCCCGAATTGCGCATAGCAATAGTCCGCCCGTACGGTTGGCATGCGCAGAAAACATTTATGACAATTCCAGGAAACGCAAAGATCAAATTGTGGCGCGTACCAATTAGTGATGTAAAATATCGCTATTTTCTCGTACTCGATACTTACTTTATTTTCAAATGTTTAGTTCTTATGCTAAAATTAAACTATGTATGCAAATAAAACACACACATTTAGAAACAAGAAAAAAAACCATTTTAAAAAATGCCGAACCAACTGAAAGGGGCCTACTGTGTAAAATAAAATAAAATATAACCCAAACTGATGTCAGAAATCTTTTTTTTATGTAAATAATATCTACACGGATAAAAAATATTTGTTTGAATGAAATTAAAAAGTAATACGAAATTACCATACATGTATTAGGAATGAAGTGTAATTAAATTATAATCGAAATTGAATTTATTTTTGTTCACGTGTAAACATTATTATATTGTCCAGCAGAATCTGTCAAATTTACCATAAATATGTTACAATACCAACATAAAATTTTAATTGCATTTGAATAAACTGTTTCTTGGCAATTTACTTGGTTAAAATTATGTTTCGAAACACAGAAAATGCTAATCAAATCTAAATACAACGTATGTTCGCAACGCTCGTCTTAATTCGATTATTTATCGACTAACGAAGTTGGCAACGTTGTGCAGCATTTTCTACCTACGCCACATTTTGCCATCGTTTGAACATATTGATGTTTAAAAACAAACAAAAAAGGATTTGGATTTAAATAAATGTATTCTTCCAACATTCTTCTTGTATACGAAGTTGGCACTCGTTGAGCAGAATTTTCTACCTACGTCTCTTTTGTCGTCCTTTGAAGTAAGTATAGGGTTATTTTAAACATACTGATGTTTCAAAACAAACAAAATGAATTCTTGTATATAAAGTTGACACTCGTTAATCGGCATTTTTTCCGTACGTGTCTTTTGTTGTTCATTGAGAAAACGTGTTCGCGTCGATAATAATTGTGTTATTTGTAAATTAAATAAATATATAAATTGTGTTATAAAAAGTACTAATAGTAACAGAGTATAATATAGTGCAGTATATAATTTCTGAAACTAATGTGGAAAAACCACAAATAAAAATCGATTTTCAAAGAGAATTTGGAATGTTTTTTAGAAAAGCCTCCGTGAATTCCTTGCCTACGCTATGTGCTGTACTGAGACCAACTGTAACTGTATCAAAGATAAAGAGAGCCTGGATCGTCTGGTTTAGCGTCTGCTGGTGCAATTGTGCATTCATTGATGCTGTCACTTGCACTTGCAGTTTTAAACCAATTATGTATTTATGCATTTAAAAATTTGTATATGAATTCTATTATTATAATTTTCCACTTTGCATGTTTAAAGATTTTTAATAAAAAAAAAACATTTTATTTTTATTTTATTTTCAGGATTTTTTTCCAAAAAATATTTAAATATGTTTCTATGCGAACATACTACTTTTTGTACTGAAACAACTGATATGTTTCACTGGAAACATATTTATATTTAGGTCGTTCAAAATCATATTTTTATTTGAACATATTTATGTTTCTGTTCAAATATTTATTTTGTTTGGATGTAGTAATTATTAAGTTTCCATTAGAACATACACCATTTTAAGTGGCAACATTAAAATGTTTCCGTGATATTATAATGTAAGTCAGAGCTCATTACAACACTGTTCAAGTCTCAATACAACCTTGTTTACAAATGATTTATCAGTCAATTATATATTATGTTTACATAAAATTCCAAACATACATGTTAATGCCTGCAAAATTATGTTTGGGAGAGCCCTTTTTTTGCAGCATGTATATTTTAATAGACACGGTGATGTGAAATGTTATCCAAAACTTTACAAAAAAGGGGTTCCAGGGTAGCGTGCAGTAAATATATTTTTTTATTTCCATAATTTTTCGCTTAATGATAGTAGTAGTAGTTTCAACTACTCATCAAATACCTACTTTAAATCTGATATCAAAGTATTCGATTACTCATTTACTCCATACATTTACATCACCAGTAGCAGTAGGTTTGTACTTTTCGCCTTTCTGAATTAGAAAAGTACTATTTTTAAAATGCATATTTTTCATATGTTGTTACATGCCCCTTTTTATCGTACCGGATATGACCATCGACTAGCTCTAGATGGACCAGGGTTGGGGTGTTCGACCCGCCATATCCGGTCGAGGGCATCACAATAACTCTAACAAATTCGAAATTCAAACAACTCAAACAGACAATAACGGACGAATCCAACGGACATTAACCCCAACAAACAATCTTCCATAAATAACAAAAGACGTAACACTAAGCCAGGACACGGTGTTAATCCTGGTTACCTTCATACCCTCCCTCCATGGTTATTGCACATCCAACATAATTAACAATAACCCCTTATTTATAACAACAATTCACAACAAACCGAACTCTACCACATTTTCATTCCCTCACTTACGCCCTAATCCGCCACACCCACAGAATATTGATCTATTCCATGATAGACATGATATTACAAAACAAAAATATCACAGATTGCAAACATACAAATAATCATCCAATTTTCATTTATTTAACTTATTCAAATTTATCTCAACTTATTTTATTTATTTTTATTTATTTTATTTATTTTATTTATTTTATTTATTTTATTTATTTTATTTATTTTATTTATTTTATTTATTTTATTTATTTTATTTATTTTATTTATTTTATTTATTTTATTTATTTTATTTATTTTATTTATTTTATTTATTTTATTTATTTTATTTATTTTATTTATTTTATTTATTTTATTTATTTTATTTATTTTATTTATTTTATTTATTTTATTTATTTTATTTATTTTATTTATTTTATTTATTTTATTTATTTTATTTATTTTATTTATTTTATTTATTTTATTTATTTTATTTATTTTATTTATTTTATTTATTTTATTTATTTTATTTATTTTATTTATTTTATTTATTTTATTTATTTTATTTATTTTATTTATTTTATTTATTTTATTTATTTTATTTATTTTATTTATTTTATTTATTTTATTTATTTTATTTATTTTATTTATTTTATTTATTTTATTTATTTTATTTATTTTATTTATTTTATTTATTTTATTTATTTTATTTATTTTATTTATTTTATTTATTTTATTTATTTTATTTATTTTATTTATTTTATTTATTTTATTTATTTTATTTATTTTATTTATTTTATTTATTTTATTTATTTTATTTATTTTATTTATTTTATTTATTTTATTTATTTTATTTATTTTATTTATTTTATTTATTTTATTTATTTTATTTATTTTATTTATTTTATTTATTTTATTTATTTTATTTATTTTATTTATTTTATTTATTTTATTTATTTTATTTATTTTATTTATTTTATTTATTTTATTTATTTTATTTATTTTATTTATTTTATTTATTTTATTTATTTTATTTATTTTATTTATTTTATTTATTTTATTTATTTTATTTATTTTATTTATTTTATTTATTTTATTTATTTTATTTATTTTATTTATTTTATTTATTTTATTTATTTTATTTATTTTATTTATTTTATTTATTTTATTTATTTTATTTATTTTATTTATTTTATTTATTTTATTTATTTTATTTATTTTATTTATTTTATTTATTTTATTTATTTTATTTATTTTATTTATTTTATTTATTTTATTTATTTTATTTATTTTATTTATTTTATTTATTTTATTTATTTTATTTATTTTATTTATTTTATTTATTTTATTTATTTTATTTATTTTATTTATTTTATTTATTTTATTTATTTTATTTATTTTATTTATTTTATTTATTTTATTTATTTTATTTATTTTATTTATTTTATTTATTTTATTTATTTTATTTATTTTATTTATTTTATTTATTTTATTTATTTTATTTATTTTATTTATTTTATTTATTTTATTTATTTTATTTATTTTATTTATTTTATTTATTTTATTTATTTTATTTATTTTATTTATTTTATTTATTTTATTTATTTTATTTATTTTATTTATTTTATTTATTTTATTTATTTTATTTATTTTATTTATTTTATTTATTTTATTTATTTTATTTATTTTATTTATTTTATTTATTTTATTTATTTTATTTATTTTATTTATTTTATTTATTTTATTTATTTTATTTATTTTATTTATTTTATTTATTTTATTTATTTTATTTATTTTATTTATTTTATTTATTTTATTTATTTTATTTATTTTATTTATTTTATTTATTTTATTTATTTTATTTATTTTATTTATTTTATTTATTTTATTTATTTTATTTATTTTATTTATTTTATTTATTTTATTTATTTTATTTATTTTATTTATTTTATTTATTTTATTTATTTTATTTATTTTATTTATTTTATTTATTTTATTTATTTTATTTATTTTATTTATTTTATTTATTTTATTTATTTTATTTATTTTATTTATTTTATTTATTTTATTTATTTTATTTATTTTATTTATTTTATTTATTTTATTTATTTTATTTATTTTATTTATTTTATTTATTTTATTTATTTTATTTATTTTATTTATTTTATTTATTTTATTTATTTTATTTATTTTATTTATTTTATTTATTTTATTTATTTTATTTATTTTATTTATTTTATTTATTTTATTTATTTTATTTATTTTATTTATTTTATTTATTTTATTTATTTTATTTATTTTATTTATTTTATTTATTTTATTTATTTTATTTATTTTATTTATTTTATTTATTTTATTTATTTTATTTATTTTATTTATTTTATTTATTTTATTTATTTTATTTATTTTATTTATTTTATTTATTTTATTTATTTTATTTATTTTATTTATTTTATTTATTTTATTTATTTTATTTATTTTATTTATTTTATTTATTTTATTTATTTTATTTATTTTATTTATTTTATTTATTTTATTTATTTTATTTATTTTATTTATTTTATTTATTTTATTTATTTTATTTATTTTATTTATTTTATTTATTTTATTTATTTTATTTATTTTATTTATTTTATTTATTTTATTTATTTTATTTATTTTATTTATTTTATTTATTTTATTTATTTTATTTATTTTATTTATTTTATTTATTTTATTTATTTTATTTATTTTATTTATTTTATTTATTTTATTTATTTTATTTATTTTATTTATTTTATTTATTTTATTTATTTTATTTATTTTATTTATTTTATTTATTTTATTTATTTTATTTATTTTATTTATTTTATTTATTTTATTTATTTTATTTATTTTATTTATTTTATTTATTTTATTTATTTTATTTATTTTATTTATTTTATTTATTTTATTTATTTTATTTATTTTATTTATTTTATTTATTTTATTTATTTTATTTATTTTATTTATTTTATTTATTTTATTTATTTTATTTATTTTATTTATTTTATTTATTTTATTTATTTTATTTATTTTATTTATTTTATTTATTTTATTTATTTTATTTATTTTATTTATTTTATTTATTTTATTTATTTTATTTATTTTATTTATTTTATTTATTTTATTTATTTTATTTATTTTATTTATTTTATTTATTTTATTTATTTTATTTATTTTATTTATTTTATTTATTTTATTTATTTTATTTATTTTATTTATTTTATTTATTTTATTTATTTTATTTATTTTATTTATTTTATTTATTTTATTTATTTTATTTATTTTATTTATTTTATTTATTTTATTTATTTTATTTATTTTATTTATTTTATTTATTTTATTTATTTTATTTATTTTATTTATTTTATTTATTTTATTTATTTTATTTATTTTATTTATTTTATTTATTTTATTTATTTTATTTATTTTATTTATTTTATTTATTTTATTTATTTTATTTATTTTATTTATTTTATTTATTTTATTTATTTTATTTATTTTATTTATTTTATTTATTTTATTTATTTTATTTATTTTATTTATTTTATTTATTTTATTTATTTTATTTATTTTATTTATTTTATTTATTTTATTTATTTTATTTATTTTATTTATTTTATTTATTTTATTTATTTTATTTATTTTATTTATTTTATTTATTTTATTTATTTTATTTATTTTATTTATTTTATTTATTTTATTTATTTTATTTATTTTATTTATTTTATTTATTTTATTTATTTTATTTATTTTATTTATTTTATTTATTTTATTTATTTTATTTATTTTATTTATTTTATTTATTTTATTTATTTTATTTATTTTATTTATTTTATTTATTTTATTTATTTTATTTATTTTATTTATTTTATTTATTTTATTTATTTTATTTATTTTATTTATTTTATTTATTTTATTTATTTTATTTATTTTATTTATTTTATTTATTTTATTTATTTTATTTATTTTATTTATTTTATTTATTTTATTTATTTTATTTATTTTATTTATTTTATTTATTTTATTTATTTTATTTATTTTATTTATTTTATTTATTTTATTTATTTTATTTATTTTATTTATTTTATTTATTTTATTTATTTTATTTATTTTATTTATTTTATTTATTTTATTTATTTTATTTATTTTATTTATTTTATTTATTTTATTTATTTTATTTATTTTATTTATTTTATTTATTTTATTTATTTTATTTATTTTATTTATTTTATTTATTTTATTTATTTTATTTATTTTATTTATTTTATTTATTTTATTTATTTTATTTATTTTATTTATTTTATTTATTTTATTTATTTTATTTATTTTATTTATTTTATTTATTTTATTTATTTTATTTATTTTATTTATTTTATTTATTTTATTTATTTTATTTATTTTATTTATTTTATTTATTTTATTTATTTTATTTATTTTATTTATTTTATTTATTTTATTTATTTTATTTATTTTATTTATTTTATTTATTTTATTTATTTTATTTATTTTATTTATTTTATTTATTTTATTTATTTTATTTATTTTATTTATTTTATTTATTTTATTTATTTTATTTATTTTATTTATTTTAT